>JAODLC010000085.1:24980455-24991575 GCA_026781145.1 Hippopotamyrus pictus | reverse complement strand
ATGAATGCAATATAAAAATATTATGACCGGGAAGCAGGGAGTCGGTGTCAGTGCTGACGGGAGGCAGGGAGTCGGTGTCAGTGCTGAAGGGTGGCAGGGAGTTGGTGTCAGTGCTGACGGGAGGCAGGGAGTCGGTGTCAGTGCTGACGGGAGGCAGGGAGATGGCATCAGTGGCGGATTTTTGGAAGAAGGTAGTAAATGGTTTTGATTGAGCTGTTAGTTTTTCCTGTAAGATCCATCCAGGTTCCTTTCCTCACTAATCTATCTCTCCTCTCCTACTGTCTCTCTTTAAGACACACTACTCTCTCTCTCTCTCTCTCTCTCTCTCTCTCAGTTTGTTAGCCCTCCTTCCCTCCACCCGGCCCAGAAGCTGACAGTTCAGTGAAGTGTCTCTCTCACTGCTGACGGCATGAAGTTCTACTTGCTGCTTCTTCTGCTCCATCTCCTTGCAGGATGCAAAGGTAAGCTTGAGGCCCAGTGGCCACCACAGTGTTTCGGGGGTATTTAAGAGACCAGGGGAGGGCAAGGTCTTGCTATTGACTTGTACTAGAAGTGGGGTATCTAACAGTCCAATTGCAGCCTCAGTCGAGGAAAGTGTGCAGCACCCCGAGGTGCCACACAGCCAGTG
This sequence comes from Hippopotamyrus pictus, assembly GCA_026781145.1. NCBI lineage: Eukaryota > Metazoa > Chordata > Actinopteri > Osteoglossiformes > Mormyridae > Hippopotamyrus > Hippopotamyrus pictus. Next base: position 24,990,947 of record JAODLC010000085.1, on the reverse strand, counting down.
TAGGTAACTGGGTCAGGGTGCCACTCTGCTGTTCTGACCCTGGCTCAATAAAAACCGCAGGGTCTGCAAGCAGCACAGAGATGTTCTGTTTGGGTTCTGCTTCCAGGCCCATCACCACCCAGGAGGAATTTTATTATAATAAATAAAATAAATAATTCAGGATTTCTCCACTTGGACTCTGTTTTTGAGTGGTGACATACCCTCGAAAAAGGACAAGACAGGGAAAGAACGATGCTTATAGGGACGGACCCCAACCCCCACAGAGTGGGGCTGCCTGCTCTTGGGTGGAGCATAACCCTCTAAAAAACCTGCCTGTGCTGTTTTTGGAATACACCAGACTGTCCCCTTTTAGAAAAACATGCAATTTCACCTCACATACAGCAGCATAAGCCTCTAATTATAAACAGGGCCCATACAGTAGGGTTCCCCAACTCCAGTCTAGGAGGACCAGAATCCAACTCAATTTGCAGGTTTTCATGTTCAAACACATCGTCTAAACATGGTAATTAACCAATTAAGATGGGTCTGAGCAGGGAAATCTGCAAACTGTCAGATTCTGGTCTTCCAGGATGAAAATCTAGGAACCTGGCTCTATACGCTCCATCAGTCAGAGGGCTGACTGCCGGGTCACATGGCCAGTAGGTCTCCACACAGTGCACACTGCTCTGCATGATGTAACATCTAACACACCAGCTGCCTATCTGTGATTAATAACCTCCTACCTTCCTCCAGGCCAGAAGAGTGAGTGTGACAGCTTCACTGACCTGAATTTCCACGAGTCCTTTATGGGGACCAACCTGTCCGTGAAGCTGCTGCTGTACACAGGGGCCAATCCAGACTGTGGCCACCAGCTGTCACATCATGACCTCACACACCAGCCACCGTTCAATTTGAGTCGGCGGACGGCCATGGTGATCCACGGGTACCGGCCCACGGGGGCCCCTCCCATCTGGGTGTCTCACATGGTGCACCTGCTGGCTGCACAGGATGACACGAACGTTGTTGTCGTGGACTGGAACCGTGGCGCCGCTAACGTTAATTATTTCACCGCTGTGGCTAACAGCCGCAGTGCCGCAGCTAACATCTCCAGCTTCATTCAGAAAATGCAGGTAAAGTCAGACAGGAGAGAGCCTTGGGTGCTCCCACAGTGCCTGTGTGAGAGTATTATAGCACCCGGGTGTTTGTAGCATGACTTGCTTACTCTTCATGCTACAGACTGACTGGAAAATAAATGCTGCCTATACCATTCCCCTGGCTCTGTGTATCTACATGTCTGCCTGCTGGTCACACTTTCCCTTCTGCTGGTCTCACTTTCTGCTCCACTGGTCTTATTTTCTGCCCAGTTGGTCTCAGTTTCAAAATTCTATTTTGTATAGTGCATTTTCACAACATCACATTCACATCTCAAAGTGTTTTACATTATCCCTGCCCAAAGCCCCAAGTGAGCCAGAGGCGACAGTAACAAGAAAAAACTCCCTTTGCATCCTGCTGGTCTTAATTTCTGTCCAGTTGGTCTCACTTTCTCTCCCGCTTGTTCAACTTTCTGCTCTTTTGGTCTCACTTTCTGTCCATTTGATTTCACTTTTTATCTAGTTGGTCTCACTGTCCCTCCTGCTGGTTTCATTTTATGTCCTGCTGATTTCACTTTATGTCCTGCTGGTCTTATTTTCTGTCCAGTTGGTCTCACATCTCCTCCTACTGACCTCACCATGTCTGCACCTTTGCTTTCACTTTCCCTTTTTTCTCTGCTTGCAGGAGCATGGGGCCTCTTTGAGCTCTATCCACTTAATTGGAATGAGTCTGGGGGCACACGTGGCTGGCTTTGTGGGGGCGATGCTCAAAGGCAAGATCGGCAGGATCACAGGTGAGGCTGACATTTTCTCTTGTCTAGAGTACATCAATATGTGTACTTATGTGTCGATCCATCCCAGGCCTAGACCCAGCAGGGCCCCTGTTCAATGGGGTACCCCCAGCAGACCGTCTGGACCCCACAGATGCCCTGTTTGTTGATGTTCTGCACACCGACATGAACGGTAGGTACCTCCTCATGATGTACTGTATGTAGAAGGTCTAAGCTCAGCTCAGAGTGCCTGTGGCCCAAGAGGCTTAAAATATCGCCTTGATGTACATCTTCTGAAGACGTGGATGGACCTGCTAATCAGTGATAGCTAATGAACTCTCTAGGAGGCAATTCCGGCAGTCTTGTTTCAGCATTTCACTGGTTTTTATATTCCTTTCCTTGCCAAATGACAGCTTTTGGAAATCATCTGAAAGCTTCTTCAGAACTGCCATAGCTGGCTCTAAAAAGATGTCCAAATTTATTATCGTACAACAGCCCTCCTGCCTGCTGACTTGACTGAAGCACTTGTCCATTAGTCTATTTTACAATATATTATTAATTAGATTTTGGAGAGTTTAAAGGAGTGCTGTTCTCAAGGGTACAAGAGCAATTCCCTTCTAGAAAAATCTAAACTACCATCTTCTGTCTTTGGAAACTGGCTTTTACTGTGCATTTAGGTTTGAATTTTAGTTCCCCCAGGAAGAGAAAGGAAGTCACTGTGTTCAGAATAACAACATAATCCATGGAAGAGCCACAGCCAAAATATCCCTGGAGTTTAGCATGCTTAAACAGGTTATGTGACGCACATGAAGTTTCCAGAACCAGTGTCAGAATAGCAGCCCCTCCCATTGCTAGGGCTACAGATGAATTACACTCATTGTCCTGCCTCTGTCATGAGAACCCAGCCTGTGATGCCCTGTAGCGTCTGTCTCATCGTCATGCATCACAATGTCAATGTTCCCACAGCCCTGGGGTACAAAGGGTCCCTGGGACACGTCGATTTCTATGCTAATGGGGGAGCCGACCAGCCCGGCTGTCCCAAGTCCATCTTCGCAGGTCAGCAAACAAGCATTTCTGGTTGACATCATCTCTATCATCTGAACTGGTCCACGAACCAATGACAGGCCACTCGGGATATCAACCATTCATTGTAATATAGGAGAACTTTCCTACCTTATTTAAAACATCAAAGAGCATTAAATGAAACACAGCCCTTACATGTGAAGATGTTTTAGAGCGTAAAGCTGGTGCTGAAACCATTCATTCCCTCTGCCCACCCACTTTGCCATCCCTAATCTTACCCAGGAAAGGCGTACTTTGTCTGTGACCACCAGAGGGCAGTCTTCCTCTTTCTCTGTGCCCTCAACAAGACATGCAGCTTCACCGCCTACCCGTGCTCCTCTTACTCCGACTTCCAGGATGGGCGGTGCCTCTCCTGTGACCCACTGAGGCCCGCACCCTGCCCTGTCTTTGGTGAGACACCTCATGTGGGTGGTGCTGTACCACAAACTGGGATAGTAGCACTGTTACAACTCAACCCCCCCCCCCCCCCCCCACAGGTTGGGTTACTGCCAGAGGACAAACATAAACCAGCGTGCGACCCTAAATAAAAACAAATATAACTATAACCAGGCAGTCATTTTCCAGTCACATTGATTCCATCCACCTGAAAGAGGAGAGCAAGCCACTGTGCTATGGTGCTCTCATGACTGACTGTACCTCCATGTCCATAGGTTATGATGTCAGAGGGTGGAGGGACGCCGTGGTGCAACGGGGCCAAACCAGGGCCTATTTCTCCACTACCGCAGAGTCACCTTACTGCAGTGAGTCTGTGACGCGCACACAGTCACTGCCTGTGTTTTAGCATTAGCATTATTAACACAATCCTGATCACCAATTCTGATCACCGTCACCAATTCATGCTGCATTCTTGGGAGGGTATTGGGATCGCAATATAATGGGGGGACCTGTGCCACTGTTGCCCATCACAGAGAGCAGCTACCGCGTGGACATGGTGACCTGGAACCAGTTCACACGCTGGGGGACTGTGGTCCTCAAGTTACACAGCGGCAGGAGGGTGACAGAGACCCGCATGGACCAGTGAGCTCATCTGCCTCTGTTTCCCACACATGCCCCAGGACATGCCACAGAGACAGAAGTCACAGATAGACATACAGACACAGACGGGGCACACAGACAAACAGACAGAGAGGAGTCACAGAGAGACACAGGGGCAGGAGTCAGAGAGACAGGACTGATACATCAATGCACACATCATACACGTTTATATTTTCAAAACCTGTGCTCCCTCTGGCCCAGTAAAGTGATCCGGTTCGAGCAGTACACAGCCACTCGCATGCTGGCCCAGTTTGACGAGGACCTGCACCCAGTCCAGAAGATCTCCATCCGCTTCATCACGGGCAACATAATTGGGCCCAAGTACAAGCTGCGGCTGCTACGGATCCGGCTCACGCCGCTGGGAGAGCCCAACAGGTCAGGGTCCCAGTGCGTGTGACACACGGGGCTGTCCTTTTCCCTGCGTGACCGTCCCATCACCCACTGCTAAACGTGTGTTTGCGTGTGCCGCATGGTCTCCTCCGCAGGCTGTTGCTGTGCTGCTATGACATCATCCTGGAGGAGAACACGGAAGCATCACTCAGGCCCAGGCCATGTGAGGAGCCGGGCTTCTGAAGAGAGCAAGGATCTCACTCAAGGAAGGGTTCCTACTATCTACCAGAGGGATCTAGCACCATAAGAAGTGAACAGCCAAGCGGCGCTGATGAACAGCTCACACTGTGTAGACATCAAGACAGGAGCGTAACAAGCGGATCACTGTCAGAGAGCTTCCAGATATGGGAGCAGAGCACACAGGGGTCATGTAGATGGCCTTCCTGAGGTCCGACTGGCTCTACGAAATGACCAATGGCCCACAGGGAAACTGTACCTCTTCATACTGGAAATGCTTCGTTAAGTTAGGACCTGAATAAAGAGTCATTTCGCTTTGATATACATGGATTATATATGTATGTATTCATTTCAGTATACGTACAGGTGGAGAAGTGGCTATGCCAGCTATATACTCCATAAACACTGTTCAATCAGGCTATTGTGTCTACAGGCTGATACCGTAAAATCTGCATATATATCCTGTATAATCACAGGTGCACTTCAGTTGGATATAAAGCGATATTTCCTTTTACCTGGAGGCTCGTCGCCGCCATTCCTCCCGCATAAGCGCGTAACCACATTCATCTCCAAATTATAAGGCGCAAAGTACTTTTCCGTACGGAGCACCCCCCTTAACCCCAACCCTGACCGTAACCGTAACACTGTTACCGACCAATCAGGTGCTGACCAACCCTGACCGTAATCCTGATCATAATCCTGTTTTCTGTTTTTTTTACTTTGAACTTTTTCTCCGTTTCATGTCGCCTCTGGACTCATAAGCTAGTGATTCAAAAGCGAGTGATTCCAGAGACTAAATCAGAAAAATGACGAATCCTGAGTGACGAAAGTTTACAGATGATTTAAATATACATTTTTGATTTTTAAAAAGGTAATTTTGCGTGTTAGACTCACTACAGCAGATCGCCGTGGCGATGCTGCCCCCAGGTGGCGGTGGTTTGTCATCGCCAGCACCAGTTCCACTCTGGTCTTAAATCAAGCTAAAGTGCACTTAGGCTGAGTAACCCAAGATTCGGCTCTGCGTAACCTGGAGACAGTTGACTTATAATTCATCTTTGTCAGTGCAAACCCCACCATGGAGTGACTCCATTACCGCTATATAGTAAAAATGGACATGACTGCAAAGAAGTAGGATAAAACCATATAATCACAGGATGATTTTTGTTACATTTTTCATCTTTTATGAGGCAGTAAAAACACCAACAGTATAATGGGGATGACATAAATCACCTGGCTTTTTTTTTCCACACAAATGACCTGGCTTTATAGACTCAGATTAGCAACCAGTGCATTGAGACCAACATGAAATGGTCCAGGGTTTGAGCCCGTCAAGTAACCCTGGAGATGAGGAATCTCAGATTGTGATGGACTCCCTCCTCTGCTCTAGGGGAAAGGATGGAAATCACAGAATAGCAAGAGGAAATGCGCAAGAGACAGGAGAGAGACTGACCACTCTGATCACTATGACACCGTTTTCCTCTGCGTGTTGCTCTGAAATCAACGGCTCATGGATCAGAGTAGAAACTGCATCAAATGTTCACTGTGTTACCCACTTTGCACCCTGTGATCAGGGCACCAGGCACTGCATAATGCACTGAATGCATCAGAAATACCCCAAACCCTGATGCTGGCATCAACCAAAGGATCCCAGTAGCAATTAAACACTGCAAACCACTTCATGTGCCTATAGGTGTGTTATAATCACCACACTGATGAGTCAGACAGTTAGTATTGGCCCAGTCATGCGGGCGGTAGGCAGGCGCAGCTCAGATGAAGCGCTTGTTTTCTTCCAGGTAGTTGTAGGGGTCGCCATCGAAAGGCAGCGGTGGGGGGCGATTGTAAATCCCCGTGAGGAAGATCACAACTGTCCCCACGGTCATGATCGGTGTGACCACATAAAGGCAGAGGCGGTCGATGGTCCTGGCAATGCCGCTCCAGTTGTCCTTTTCCTGGGATGGGGAATGGGGGGGGGGGGTTAGCTTGGCAGGGCTTCACTGTGGCTCCTTCACTTTAAAGGCAACAGGATCGAGACTGAGCCCTAAACCTCAATGCCTGACATTCACAATCAGGTGTGACTCATACGCAAAACTGCTGCTTAAACTCTCTAAAACAGGCTGACAACAGGAAGAAGAATGTCCCTGTACAGCCACCGTAGCCACCCCCCTCATCTGCCTCTCACCTCGTTGTAGTCATTCTTCTCGTGCATGTGCTTGACAATATAATTGGCCCCATCCACAGCCGGTTTCATCTCTGAGAAGAGCTGGTCACTGGCTTCATCCTCATCGCTCGCCTTGTGCACTTGGACGAAGAGCAAAGACACAACGTCAGATCCGATGATCTGCAGGCTGACCGCCCCAGGGAGCAGACATCGCTAGGTATCATTAGATATGACTAGGAACATGTTTCATACTGGAACAGCCAATTCATCCTGAAGATGTGGTCAACCTTAAAAAAGCAGCTCCACTTGTCAGCTGGGACACAGCAAGAAATTCCGGGCCCTATGACAACACGTCACCTTGGGCCTCCATGGTGACATCTGGGTCCTCCATAGTATAATTTGCCAAGTGGGGGGAACACATACATTTTTTTTTCCGTAATCAGAAGTCTCTATAAAGTGTTGGCCCCCCTGAATCTGACACCCCTGATATCACCCCCTACTGCTGTTATAAATAAATACAGTCTTCAGTATGCTGACCCAGTATATCCATATAGAGACTTATGCTTCTTCTTAACAGACCAGCTCTCTGTGGTGCCCACTTGCCCGTAGTGACCTGTAGAGGGAGCCCTGGTTGAGACTCACCGGCAGCGGGCGTGGCGCGGGGGGCCAGGCCGTGCCTCTCCGACTGCTTCTCGAACATCAGCTCACTGCGTGACTTGACGCTGTAGTACTCCTCCGCCTTGGCAATGTAACCCACTGAGCTGGAGCGGCGTGCCAGCGCCCCCCCATGGCCGGGCTCGCTATCCTCAGGCCGCGACATGCCTAGGAAGCGGGGCAGCCTCTCCAGGAAGAACTAGGGGAGGACAGGCCTCGTTACATCGCTGCACGCCCCAGGCAGCTGGGTAGCCTCTCCATCAGAGCTTCACTTTAACAGCATGCTGGCCTCTTCTGAGGTTTGAGTCTTGCCTCTACATGCTGACCGTTTCTGCAGCATGCTGGCGGATTTGGCTTCCAGCCTCTTTTCAAACTAACTTATTTTATTTAGTAACTATCTAAATAAAGATACACTAAATACAACCACTCCACGATTAGTGACGACCTCGGTTGGCGACCACTCACAAATGCGACGGTAATGAAAATTGAATCTTCTGACCATTGCATGCATTTAGGACCAAATTTTGTAGAATTAAAGAGGTCTTCGAAGTAGAATGTACAAAATGAAGGCTACAAGAAACGAAGTATGGATGGCTGAGGAAACATCATGAGCATGATCCCGGTCACGCCTAGGCGACTGTGGTCTTCACCTAATGACCTTCATCTATTTTACTTTATAACCTGGAACTCAGTTGCTAATGGAGGTTGGAGTTATCAAAATAACCTTTAAGCTTCTTTACTATAGAGCATGGGCATAAATTACGGGGGAATGGGGGGTTGTAACTCCCCCAAAAAATCAAAACCCGCTAATACAGCCCCGCCCAGTTATCATGTTTCACCCTAAATGAATGGAGACCTCAACCCCCCCAATGGTCAAACCAAAGTTACCCCCTTGCTATAGAGGACCATCGTCATCTTGCCTTAATTCTGTGCTGTTAGGCGCAGATTCATTTGGCTGTGGGTCCCAGGCTGACATCAGTACGGACACTCAGGTGTCACCCTTTTTAACCAACCTTTCTATTTTCCCTGAGACGAGGCCAGGCACTGATGTTTGCCAGGCTCAGGGTTATAGCCTAGGACAGCCTTTGCATTAATCCGCCCCTGTGTACCATCATCTTTAGGAAGTCCCGTCTGTTTGAGGTCAGGTTTTGGACGCTAATTTTCCTGCGGTATTTCCCCAAACCAGCTCATTTGCACATTTCATAGAAATTTCCCAGCAATCGCATGGGCATCCTGTGGCTCTCGGCATGATAATATGCAAAGCGTTTTCCTTTCTGACATATGGCTGAACTCTACGGTGCCCCCACCCCACCTCCTTGGTCCACTCTGACATGACGTGGGTGCTGGGGGTGCGGAAGTGCAGGTTGAGCACGACGACGCAGTTGAGCACCACAACAGTGACGAGCACCATGATGAACATCAGGTACCTGGGGGAGGGAGTGGCAGACAGGAAATCAGTTACCACCTGACCAGGGATTCCAGAAAACCTGGGGACTGGGGCAACATCCATGCTGAACTGGACAAGGCAGATATGACTTACCAGACTCTCTGACCCAAATGTGCCTCCCCCCATCCCAAACATGCCCCCGACGCCCATCGCAGTTACTTGACAAAGAGCGGGATGGCCATGGATGTCTCAGGCAGCCTCTGCGATATTAGCAGCAGGAACACAGACTGGGCCAGAAGCACGGAGATGGACAGAGTCATCTTCTCCCCACCTGTAGGGGGTGAGAGAGTACCGAAGCACACCATGAACTGTTTCACCCACACCCAGATACAAACTGCTAGAAGCTGTTCTACTGAAACGGTGCAACACATGTACACAAGGATATGTTTACATTTTTGTGGGGACTCTTATTACATCTTGGTTAAAAAATACCCAACCACAGGCCAACAAAAAACAAATATATCCATGGACATACACGCACTTATAGATACAGACTGTCACACACTCAGTCATAATGTTCCATTACATGTTTGTTATTGTATTATTATTATTATTATTGAATTTGTGTTTTTTCTGAGCTCCTGTAAAATCTTCTGCGATGCATGCATGACAGAGATCCAGTGGTTGGCGCTCTCACTGTCGGCCGGCAGGTAGTACACGAGCGAGGCCATGAAGGAGATGAGCACGCAGGGGATGATGATGTTGATGATGTAGAAGAGTGGCTTGCGCCGGATGATGAGGTAGAAGGTGATGTCCTGGTGCTTGTTGCTGTCCATGGGGATGTTCTTGTACGTGTTCTTCTTGGCTGGCTTGTGCACGATCTCCCACTCCCCGTTTTCTGTGGCACAGCAACATTAGGCCCACATCAGTACTAAGTGTGGATTTCAGAGTATGAATTACAGTGAACTGTAAGCAGAAGCCAGGAGAGGAGCAGGGAAAGGTACAAACTCATACAGATTCCATCACCCCTGCAGAGGCAGAGAGCCTTCAGGCTACCAAGCTAAACAGGCCGAGGGCCATTTTCACAGCTCAGCTGACATTTGAAGCTCAGGATGGATTCAGCTTTCAAGTTAATTAGTATCAGGAGGAACATCAATAACTAAGAGCTGTGATGGAGTGATAGAGGAGGACATGGGAATGCTGCTATGTGTATGGGTGGGGCCAATGGCAACACAGTCTATCCTGAGTATGGGTGGAGCCAATGGCAACGCAGTCTATCCTGTGTATGGGTGGAGCCAATGGCAACGCGGTCTATCCTGTGTATGGGTGGGGCCAATGGCAATGCAGTCTATCCTGTGTATGGATGGAGCCAATGACAACGTAGTCTATCCTGTGTATGAGTGGGGCCAATGGCAACGCAGTCTAGTCTGTGTGTGTGTGGAGCCAATGGCAACACAGTCTATCCTGAGTATGGGTGGAGCCAATGGCAACGCAGTCCATCCTGTGTATGGGTGGAGCCAATGGCAATGCAGTCTATCCTGTGTATGGGTGGGGCCAATGGCAATGCAGCTTAGTCTGTGTATGGATCAGAGCATGTGAGCGGAGACTGTTGGCTCCGGCCGCTCCTCCGCTCTAATTCGCACTAAGCCGCTCCGCTCAACACCGCTACTCGCTCCACTAAAATTTCCTCGCGCTCCAGTCAAATCGCTCCACGCTCGCTCCAATTAAAATGAGGGACAAATAATCTGCATGCCTAACAAATGTCACC
>JAODLC010000085.1:24954700-24970461 GCA_026781145.1 Hippopotamyrus pictus | reverse complement strand
TAAAAAGAAGGATGGCTATAATGAAAAGAACCTTATCCCAAATGCAAAATATGGTGGAGGTTCTGTGATGTTGTGGGGCTGTTTTTCCTTCAAAGGCCCTGGAAACCTCGTTAGGGTACGTGGCATTATGGAGTCCATGAAATACCAGGACATCTTAAATCAAACTTTGGCTGCCTCTGCAAGGAAACAAAAACTGGGCCATCACTGGATCTTCCAGCAGGACAGTGATCCTAAGCACATGTCCAAATCAACACAAAGATGATTAGCTGACCATAGAATCAAGCTTCTGCCATGGCCATCTTAGTCCCCTGACCTGAACCCCACTGAAAACCTGTGGGCTGAGCTGAAGAGGAGAGTACACAAAAGATGGCTTAGGACCCTGGATGATCTGGGGAGATTCTGTAAAGAGGAATGGTCTCAGATGCCATATAAAATATTACAGGAGAAGACTCAGTGCTGTTATTTTCATTTTTCATTTCATTTTTATTCATTTCAAACAAACAACAAATAAAAAACATTTCCACATTCTCCATCATAATATTACACCTTTTGATTTCCTTGCTTGAAAATTATACTGGCGAAGGGAGGTTGTACAAAGTATTAAAAGCAGGGGTGCCAATAATCGTGGTGTTGTGATCGCGAGCCGGCGAGCGGGGAAAGGAGGCGAGTCAACCCGGAAATGCAGGTAAACGGGTTTTAATCGCACAAACGGGGCAGACGTAAACGAACATCAACTAACATCAATGACAAATCTGGGGTAACTAACAGACGCGGACAAAATACACAGGACAGGTTGAACGTAACAGGCAACAGGTGATTACAATCGGGAAATAACACCAGGTAACGAGGTGGGCGTGGCACACACGAGGATCGGATGAGCCGGGCGTGACACATGGCAACGCGGTGTTTTTGTTAAACATAATTATTTCTTGATGAAGGTTTTTTTTTTTCTTGGAATAAATTTATGTTAAAGAAAGGTTGAATTTTTCCCAATTTTTCAGGGTGACATGAAGCTGCTTCACCAAATGGTGGATTTTTTCTAGCCCTTTTTACAAATCTTTACAAGGGGTGCCAATAATTGTGGAGGGCGCTGTATATTTATTTTAACATCAGAAGATAGATTTTCGACTAAACAAACAAGAAAAAAAATATTATGTGCCAGGTACAAATCAAACTGTCATTTATCTAGGGAAATAATTGTTTAATCCCCTACAAGCCAGCAAAGAAATTAGGTCAAGTACATGTGCACTAACACAACACAAGTACTAAATAATTGAGAATTAACAGGTACCAAGCCAGCATTCTCATCTAATGGCATTACTTTGTTAAATAGTATTCTTGGGTCACTAACCTGTCTACATCTTCAACCTTATCACCATGAAAAATACAGAGTTGTCTATGTACATCAGAGACAAGATTGTTGACCTAATTGTTGACTCAGCTTGGTGATAAAGTGACAACTGTTGGTGCAATTGGAAGAAAGACAAAATAATTGTCAGTCTCCCTCAGTCTGGGGCCCTAAGGAAGATCTCATCTCATGTGGCATCAGTGATCTTAAGGACAGTGAGGGCTAACCCCAGAACTACACGGGCGGCGTCATTAATGATCTCAAAGCAGCAGGGACCACAGTCACCAAGAAAACCATCGGTAACTTATTATGCCGTTATGGTTTGAAATCCCGCATCGCTCACAAAGTACCCCTGCTCAAGAGGGCCCATGTTCAGGCCCTTCTGAAGTATGCCCGTGAACACCTGAATAATTCCAATGAGGCTTGGAAGAATGTATTGTGGTCAGATGAGACCAAAATTCAGCTGTTTGGCATCAACTCTACTACCATGTTTGAAGGGAAAAGAATGCTGAATATAATCCCAGGAACACCATGTGTGCAAATTCCTGCTGACCTGCATGCAAACCTGGTGATCAACTACAAGAAACATCTCACAGCTGTGCTTACAAACAATAGTAATTCCACCAAGTACTAAAGCATGTGTTCCAAGGGATAAAATACTTATTTCCCTAGATAAATGACAAATTGGTTTGTAATTGTAACATGATGATTTTTTTCTTGCTTATTTTGCTGATAATCTATCTTTTGCTGTTAAAATAAACCCATAAGTGAAATTATAGTTTTTTTATATTGCTTTATTAATCAATGCTTTATTCATAAGAATTCAGCATGGGGTCAAATAATTATTACTTACTGTATTTACTCTAATAACAAGGGCTAGGTGCAGGTCATAACAATTAACTAAATACTAGGCATCACCTGTAGGAACAGGTGAGGGTAATTAGATGAGATGAGATGTCCAGCAGAAGTCTAGCCAAACGAGGACAGGACAGACGGACACAGATCCTGACAGGCACCCAGAAAGAGCACAAAGGGGAAGCAATAGAATGTTTTGGGGGGGGGGCGCTCACCGTGTCGACTCCATCTTAATTTGTGAGGTTGACGTCTTCACGTCAACTTCATGCTGCAGATCCTATTAATCATATGGCGACGGGCGCTTCTGAAGATAACCTCCACCTGCAATCATTTATCTGGGATGACCACCTCATACTGCCCTCTTGTACAATCATAATCACTGTCATACCAGGGGGGGCATCCTGCATGTAACTAGGGGGACAGAAAGGTCACTTTGGCAGATAATCACATGATCACATGGTTCTGCCCATCCAGGCTTTCACAGTCACATGAGTAGAAGCAAACCTATCATTGAGAAATGGGCTCGAACCTGAGGCAGCATTTGGAGTTTTCCTCCCTGCTGAGTCAATTAGTGACCAGTTTAAACATACAGGAGGAAACAGTGGGAAATTCAAGATATACTCCATGCAGTTCAACTGAGAATGTAAGAGCAACCAAGAACACTCCCATACATCTTATACTGAGTAACCAGCCCCCCCCCACCTTACCATGAATAACCAGCTCTCCCCCTGCACCCTGCAGTAAGTAACCTCCATCTATCTTAATGATTTTCAGAGGATGGTTTTTATTGCTGTTCTTTCTGTCCTGGCCAGGAGAGGGATTATTCGGGGGTGTTTATGCCTCACATGACACCATGGAACAGGACCTGCGTTTCAGCCTGTAAAGGAGACAGTAATTACATTCTGTTGAATAATGACCAATGAACCACTGAGGGTTTATTCACAGGTTGCACAGTGAGTAAGTGCTGATGCTGCAGCAGCAGGGATCTCATCCATCCATCCTTCTTATAACTGCATGGTGTGCGGCTCATGTCAACATGCCCACGTTGTGTTTATCAGCTTCTGTTTGTACCTGCTTTGCCAGATGACAGGCCAGGCGGCCGTGCCGTGTGGCTGCCGCGGAGGCGTGTTGATGACACATGTCCTACACGCTAACAGGAGGAGAGGCTGCTGCTGTTCATACAGCTTCTTGCTACGGCTGTTAGGTGAGCCCGTGATGTTTCGGTCAGTGGTACCGTATGGAGGAGCAGGTTTCCTGGAGCGCATCCACCAGAAAGCCTCCTGAAGGAGACTAATACAAACAGGAGATACAGGAGAGAGACATATACCCAATGAATCCAGGAGGAGGGGCTATGGGATCCCTAGGCTGCTCCTGGTGTCTGCCCCATAGCCTGAGCGTGAGGGTCACTGGGGGAAGATGTCATTGACACAAACCCGTAGGTGTGACAGAAAGGACTCACAGTTAAGATGGAAACATCAGACATCAGGTGACTTCATTAGAGAGTGAGTGTACTTTGGTAACATGTGAGTGTACTCTAGTCTAGTATGAGCGTGCTCTGGTAAAGTGTGAGTGTACTCCGGTCAAGTGTGAGTGTACTCCAATAGGGTATGCATGTACTCTGAAGGTCTTTCTGTTGAGCCAAGGGCAGCTGTGGTTGACCATGGCACTCCAGAGAGCTTGAACCCTGTGGCTGAGGTGCAGTGCGGTCACACCGTAGCTGTGATGATATTCCTGTGATTGTGAGTGTAAGTATCTGTCTGTTAGGGGTGATGCATACCCTCCGGCCTCACATTCTGCATCTTCTCCGTTTCCCTTTCATCCCATCTCTCACGCACTAGAAATTAGCATCGCTCCAGTTCCTGTTATCCACAACCCCCCTCAGCTGGCATGTGCTGCACTGTCAACATGGAGACAACTGGAAAAGAGGGAGGGAGAGAGAGGCAGGGGGTGGGGAGGAGGGGGACTTAACGAGACAGATCTCTGCTCCCTCTCCAGACCATTCCCCAGCCTATCAGTACACAACTGCACAGGCGTGCATGCATGGAGGGAGCAGGAGGCTTGGCTCTGCAGAGAGGGTTAGTCACCACACTAGCATTTCATCAGCCAGCCAAGGCATTCTGCCCACCAGGGCAACAATGCAGCAGGAACCCGGGGACGGCAAGGAGTGCCGAGGTTGCAGCAGCCATGTGTCAGGAGCGCTGCCTGATAAAGAGGCTGTGTGGCAGTTCAGGGGCCAGTTTTTCGTGTGGTGCTGGAATCCAAGAACAGCTCATGTGACCTGTTTCGCCAGCCAAACTGATTGTAGTGCAGCTACAAAACACATACTGTAAGTGTGCAAGCAGCTCGCTTTTGTCCATCCATAAGAAAATCCACGGATCACAGAGTAGCCTAATGCCACTCTGACCGGTACTCCCCCTGCTGTTATAATCGTCATACAGCAGCCCACGGTCTGGTGCGCCAACCTTCACACCGCAAAAAGCTACCCTGATTAAAGGGTTAACGTCTCGGGGATCGTCGCTGTGGATCTATGCAGCTGCTGTTCTCATGGCAACCGCAGGAAGTCTGAGCCGACTCCCAGCCCACAGCAGACAGCTGAGTGAGGAGCAGCATTCAGATAGAGTAGGGTGGGATTGAGACTCCCGCGTTGGGCTCTGCAAATGGGCGCTTTCTCTCAGCATCCCCGGAAAGAGACGCACACACAACACAGAAGGTTAAATTAAACTAACCCTTCACTTCCACCTCACCTCTCCTCTCTTTCCGGTCACTCCATCACTTCCTCTTCCTCCTCCTCATCTCTGTAAGTGCTCCTCAAATCAGCTCCTTTGCGCTTACCGTCTACGTGGCATTTGCTGCTGCTGCTCACTTAGAATCAGCCCCAATTGAGCCGCGGATTGAATTAATCTTGAGTGACCCCAAGCGAGAGCTGTGACTAAGGTCCTGCTGGCACTCTGCAGCAACGGCGCAGCATTTGTGTTGGCACACAGCTAATTAGGGGTGAGACTGTGATGATGAAAAAGCTACATTTCCTTTTCACTACTTAAAATTAATAATAGCAATTGCTGCGTCGATGAATCATTGATTATGGAATTATTTGAGCCGCTGAACAATTAAGCAACTGAGCACTTGATTAATATAAATTAATTAAAAGCTAATTTGTTTAATTTTGAGATAAAGTGGGGGTAAAGTGCGCCAGTTTTCCCTCCCTTTTGTCATCAAATATTCCTGGACTTCCATTGGATAATCCCAGACTTCAAAATTTGAGATGAACTGAAAACTGGTTAAATGTGAATTGAATACTTCATTATTTCAATCAGCAGCACAAAGGAGGCTAATTAATGAGTAGCAGGGCTGTGAGGAATACCCCTCTGTCAAGCAGACATTGCATCACTCAGGGGAGCGTCAAGCTACTGAGAAGATCTGGGCCTAAGTCAAATTTACCTGGGGCTTCACCTTTTTTTGGAGGCAGATTTGCATTTGTGCTATAACGGCCCCAAATGATCGAACCTGACAACGTCCATGGCATTACTATACAGTGGCTCCCATTCCATTATCCTTGTCCAGCCAGGCCTTCTGGAAGGACAGACACGTGATTCTTATTTTCCAAGCAGAGCAGAGCTGTTCTTTGTCAGGAAAAAGGGGCCCCTTGCTGCACACAGGTTGGAGGAGCGCAAGCTAAATGGGGCCAGAACATCCATTCCATCAGCTGGAGGACAGGAGCCTGAGGCCTCTGGCAGGCAGCTGTGGTCATTGAAGAAATATGAGCTTGCTCATGAATATACATGAATGGGTACACCGGAAGTGATTCTGATTGGTAGCTACTAAAATATGGACATGTACTCATGAATATTCAGCACCACCTGCATGCACCAAAACTAATGAGGTAATGTGTGAGAAGCAGGACTTTGAGGGTCATCCAAGGGTGAGGACTTCGACCCTGCAGGGACAGTCAGGGGAGCTCCCGGAACATTCCACTGCCCCTCTTTCACCAGGGGTGTGCTTTATGGATTTATTATTACAAATAGAATAAGTAATATTCTTTGCTTTTTGGAAAAACTTTGCAGTGGCTCAGACTTTGAAAACCACATCAAAAGTCCCCATGGTGACGCAAGAGCATCCTCCCACAAGATGACAGCAGGATCATGCACCCGACAGCGCGAGGATTCTCACCCGACAGCACCTTGGTCATACTGAGTTAAAACTGAGCCTCAGTGCATACACAAAGCAAATTAAACTGCACATAACATTTGCCACAGTGCATGAAAAATCAGCCACAGAACATGAAAAGCCAATTACATTGCATGAAAAATCAACCACACTCCAAGTAAAATCTGCCACACTGCATGAAAAATCAGTTTACAACACACATAAACTCGGCTACACTGCATGTGAAATCATCCACACTATATGACAGTGACGTCACATACACAGGTATACTGCCTATAGACCAGCCGACTTAGTCAGTCTTGCTGCATTTAAAGGTGAACACACTTGCGTCATCATTTACCAAATATATATGTTGCATTTTTTTACCCAATTAGATACACACATTTGTCAAAATACAGGACCAGTTTTCCAAAACTATACACACGAAGGCCATTATGAAATTACACATTAACAAAGCATTCTCCACCCCCAGAATGCCACTGGGTAAGTGGCTATGGACAGTATATGGATAAACAAATATGGGAATCTGTTTGCCTAATCAGTGGCCATTCTTTAAGCATGGAACTGTAAAACAGAAATAATGAATAACAGCAATGAGGCATCGATTCGCTGCGATGGACCTGGAGCCTGTTGCTAGGCAACAGTGGAGCCCGTGCAGAGCTGTGAGGAAGGACCTCGTGAGTAGACAGCACGTGGAGGTGGGGGGAGGGCATTGGCTCACTGCCATGGGCATCCTCCACCCCCCCAAATGCGCGCACGCACACACACACACACACACACACAAACACACACACACACACACACAAATACACACACACAGAGCAAGGAGATAGCAGGACCCAGAATGATGAAGGGAGAGTGGGAGGGACAGGTAAACACAGCGAGGGAAGGGGTGGGGGGGCGCCTGCCGCTTCATCACTAAATGATCACACATTGGCTCAGGGTGTGTATGGGGGAAAGGCTGTGCTCAGGGATGAGTGTGGGGGGGAAAGGGGCCGTGCTCAGGGTGTGTGTGGGGGGGGAAGGGGGTGTGCTCAGGGATGAGTGTGGAGGGGAAAGGGGTCGTGCTAAGGGTGTTTGTGGAGGGAAAAGGGGTCGTGCTCAGAGATGAGTGTGGGGGGAAAGGGGGCGTGCTCAGGAGAGTGTGTATGGGGAAGGGGGCGTGCTCAGGGGGGTGTGTGTATGGGGAAGGGGGCGTGCTCAGGGGTGTGTGTATGGGAAAGGGGGCGTGCTCAGGAGTGTGTGTATGGGAAAGGGGGCGTACTCAGGGGTGTGGGGTACAGGGGCCACACCCAACTGTGTTTGGGTGCTAATCAGCTCACCTAGAGTCTGAGGGCCAAGCTGGTCCTGGGAGAGATGAGGCTCATGCTGTCTGGGTTATTCTGAAACATAACAGTGACACCTATATAGCCAACTGAACCAGACCAGTGCCATGGTTTTAATAAACTGGACCAGTGCCATGAGGTTTTAAGGAACTGGACCAGTGCCGTATGGGTTTAATAAACCGGACCAGTGCAGTGTAGTTTTAATAAACCTACATGGTTTATTAAAACTGCTATATGGTTTGGACAACTCAGTCACACACCACCTACACTGTAAGTCAGAGTGAATCTGAGCTGTGATGAATGATACTTTACAGACATACTGAGGTGAGGTGTGTAATGTGTACTTGCCCCCCCACTCCTACATGAACACATAGATTTAGGGGGGTATGCTTAAGGCTCCACCCCTCCTCCCCCAGTTTCCTTTAATGGGGTTTAGGGGTGAAGCAGTCCATCTCCTTCTCAATCGTGGACCAGCACAGGCCCATCTTAAGGGTTTGGACGTCTTGCTGTCCCACTCTGTCCTGAACTGTCCCACCATCCGCCTCTGCCCTACTCTGCCCTTTTCTGTCCCTCGATGTCCCATCCTGCCACATTATGTGCCCCTCTGTCCCCATCTGCCCCACTCTGTCCCCCATCCCCATCTGTCTTGCTGTCCCTCTCTGTCCCCATCTGTCCTTCTTTGTCCCCCTGTCCCTCTCCGTCACATTTATCTGTGTGCATGAGACATCCTGTTTAGAGGAGTGAGCTTACAGACTGCAAATACAAAAATAACATCAAAAATACGCAGAGTTTAAGGCATCTCTCTGACACCTGCACCCAACGTGACTCCACAGCAACTTCACTCGTCAGCTGCTGGATGTTTTAGCTTTAACTTCTCAGGTCGAGCACCTAATGCAGGTCACCCGTTGGTACAGTATGTGAACCAACACTCCGCAGCTCTGCGGCACCTCATGTTACCCTTCATTAAGCATCTTTTGCTCTTGGCGATGACAGGCATGCAGTAATCTTTTCACTTTTTCCCAAAGAGCTCCCGGTGTCTGCACTCACTGCAGAGCCTGCACTGGTTTCCATAGCAACGCGGTACCATGGAAACCAGGGGATGGTACCTGCTTCGAGGAGCAGAAGGAGCAGTTTTTTTTCCTCCAGAACATATTTTGGTGAATGATTCTGAACATGCGCATTTAATTTTGTCAGCATGCATGAGGATGAATCCTCGAGACTTTGCACATCTCTTTGGGGTTTTTGACTGCTCTCCATGTCGAAATTTTGCTTTGTGAAACCAAGTCTGACCTACGTTTTTCCTCAGAGAACTTTGGTGCACGAAGCTGGACCCAAGCAAAGCTCGCCCTGGCAGCCCACACACCCGCCTGCGTCTCTGGCTTGCTGGAAAAAGTCCTCCCACGTTGCCATGGTGATGGCTGGTGAGCCGACCTTGCACAGGGTCACAGATATGTTTATACTCCTGTCAGGCTCTCCTTCATGCCCACATGTAGACGTAAAACACACGCTGTCAACTTGACAACGCTACCACAAAGATCCAACATGTCGCCTCCTTGAGACATTCCATTCATCATCTCTTGCATAGGCCAGGCATTTAAGCGAGCAGGTCAAGGATCAGAGTCCTCCATGTTAAATGGATGCTAGGCTGAACGCACGACACACACACACACACACACACACGCACGCACGCACGCACGCACGCACGCACACTCACACACACACACGTACACACACACACACGCACACATACACGGACACACGCACGCACGCACACACGCACGCACACACACACACACGCACACACACACACACACACACACACACACACACATTTGATTTCATATACAGCTCCAGAAAAATTTTAGTGAGCACAGCACAATGTTTTGTTTCACTCGTTTCTCAATTTATGGGTGTGCATCTGTGAATAATATATATATTATTTTGCAAACTGCAGCCTGGTTCTTCACTGTTTCTCATTATTGAAGGGCTTCTTCCTTGTTTTACAGTATGGCACTTCATTCCTGCTTCTTGGAGCCTGACACAAACTCTCCCAGCAATTGCACTTCCCACCTGCAGTTAATGTTTCCCATTCCTTTTGAAGGTCACTTGATGTCATCCTCCGATTCATGAGAAACTGTCAGGTCAGTCAATGGTCATCTCTGGCATTTGCCGCTTCTGCACTGGCTGGTTTCTGGTCATTCCCAGTATTTGTGGGGATTGTCCATTGATTTCTAAGGGCAAAACCCTAATCCCAGCAATGACAACCTTAATCTGTACCCAGCCCTAACCATAGACATAAGTAACCAAAAAATATAGTAATTTGGAGTTTTTTGATTGCAATCACAGATTTTTATTAAATTGAGCTTCCCCTTGTAGGGACCAAAAAATTATCCCCACAATGTCATAATAACAGGTTTTTCTCACAATGAGGAGGCAATTGGTCCCCACGATGTAATGTATATATAACCCATACACACACACACACACACACACAAATGGCTGGAGTGTGTGAATCCATAAATACAAGAGTCAGCTGTGGATGTGTTTTGGAAAGTCTGACATTCTGTGCTCTTTGTCTAATAATATTAGCATTTTAACAGCAATATTTCTAACATTTTACTTACGGTTATGGTTTACGGTTGTGTCAGCAGAATGTGAAAAGAATGATATTTCTTAAGAGTCTCTCTCTGCAGTGAAGTGGCCGGGAACAAGTCCGGACTCTTCCTTACGTAACTGACTGTAGACAGCCCCGAGGGACACGCGCCTGCCGCTGTAATCTGACGGGGATGTTGTGCTATGCATGCATAGATGAAGGTCAAAGGGAGGGGTCCTGCATACGAGGTGTAACTCTGTGGGGGCAGGGGGGTCGTTATGCTGCAGGACCCTGCAGGGCAAAAACAAAGTGGCTGTTCCCACTCACGACTGTCACTGGTCACACAAAACTCTGGATCAGCAGAACTGACTTAGGGATTATAATGTGCAAAAGACAGAATGAATCTGCCCCAGACGCCCCCCCAGGACCCTTTGGAGCATCACCATCCTTTCCGCTAATCCTCGGGCTGGGAGGTTTTCCATTCAAGAAAACAATAGAGCAGGGTTATTCAAATCACGGTCCTCGAGGTCCGAGCACTGCTGGTTTTCCAGCCTTTCTTTACCTGTCAGTCAGGTGTGAAGCCTCTGACCAATCAGAATCAGTAATTATTAAGGTAACTACCTGGGAGAACTGAAAAAGGCCTGGATTTGGAATTGAGGTCCAGATTTGAAGAACCCTACAATAGAGGCTGTTCAGCCCACAGATTACAAAGGTGGCATCAGTCTCACACACACACACACACACACACACCAAAGGCCCCACACAGATCTGTCATTGGATGTTACACACTGCCCCACACTGTCAGGGTCCTGTATCTGCTGTATGCGTCAAGGCATCAGTGACTGAAGTACAGGCAACATGCAACACGTCTTCTGGCCTCCACCTCTGCCACTCCATATGGTTACCATGGCAACAAGCCGCACTGTAGCATAGACCTGGCTTCACTACCTGAGCTAGTAACCAGGGTAACTGGCCAAACTGTAGTGTAGAGCTGAATCATCTCCGCCAAACATTGACACCATCAGTAAAGGGACAACACCTGTGGTTAAAGTATCTGTGGATGGAAATTTATCAACCGTGACAGCAGGGGGAGTAGTGGTGAGGGCACTGAGCTATGGACCAGAAGGCTATGTAATGAGTAAAATTCCCCATGGGTCTCTCCCTCTCCCCATTTCTCTCCCTCTCTCTGTTTCTCTCCCCTCCACTGCCTTCACAAACTGTCCAGACTCTCTGATCTGTTCCAGTGATTAAACCCCTGCACTGGGGACCATGAGCAGCCTCCACGTTTGATCTGAGAATTGTGATTGCGGGGCGGCTGCAGTTTCACAGCCAGCCTTTGAAAAGCCCTTTAATTGGTGGGGCTTCCAGCGCTGCGTCCGTTTGCTGCTTTCTGTGTCTTATTCACCAAAACACACACATGGGTTCATAATGGGGCCGAAGAGAGTCGGGGGATTACCACAGAGGTTTGAGTGACAGCAACCCTGCCCCCACAGGAGCGTGTATATGATTGTGTGTCCATGACAGAGAGAGAGAGAGAAGGAGAGCAAGAAAGAGAGCTGTGCAGGACATCAAAACTGCACCCCTGCAGCAGGTGAACGTGTGTGTGTGTGTGTGTGTGTGTGTGTGTGTGTGTATGTGTGTGTGTGTGTGTGTGTGCATGTGTGTGTGTGTGCATGTGCATGTGTGTGTGTCTGTGTGTGTGTGTACCCCACCCCAATGTCTTCACACACACACCCTGCCCCTTCCAGCACATATTACTGAGAGATGTTGGATTCTACTGCAGAGAAACCTTAATTTTGCCCGCCCGCATGCTAATTCCAGGAGTAGTGAGAGTATGAGGGAGGGTGTATCTCAGGCTGGACCCTGTCCTTGTCATGATTAAAATTCCTGCTGACTCACTACAGGCCCCGGCAGAGAGCGCACAGACCTGTCACTCCACTGACACACATTTCAAAGCTGCCACACGGGAGAGAAGCAAGCCAGGAGGCATAATACTGCCCCTGGTGGCCAATAGGAAGAGTGCGGAGAAGCTGATGAGCAGTGGAAAATGGCTTTTCAGGGATACGGGGAGAATTGGCACTCTCATGAAGTGAGTCTGGGTGAGCGGGACACTCCACATGCCTCGTGATTTCCTCAAACCTGAAAATGGTCTTGGAAGCAGGCGAGATTGTTGGTCAACATGGACAAAGGTCACGAAGGACAGCCATGATGAGGACGCTGCACTGGCTGCTCTGAAACTGCAACATGCATGCTGCTTCCCTGCCACCTTGTGGTAGACTGCATACATTACTTTGTGGTGCTCATGGGGAATGTAATATACAAAGAAAAACTGGGAAAAATTCTCATATTTGCCCGCAGGGGGAGCCATTTGATTGTTACAGGTATTGTAATCAAGAAGTACACATAATCCATTACAAACTACAATTAGTCGTAAACGAAATGTTCAGACTGACCCGAAACCAGTGCTTCCGTAACAGGAACCCTACTCCCTGCCAAGTGTTCTCTGCAATCACAGCGCCCTCCCACAGATCTAAACATGTATAAGGCACCTATTATATTACAATATTATATTGAATTAAAAAATAAAGCGATACTACAATTTAAAATAATAACTAACACTCCTGTCTGCGCATATATTGGGAGCCTCGCATTATGTCGAAACACCAGTCTGCAGATAAAACACTGAGTTTGGTGAAATAAAAATAGGGGCCAAATGGTATTTTGTTAATAAGTGTAATAAAGCATTTCAGTGTCTTACGAGGCAGCCGACGTTTGCTTCTGTTCGAGGTGTGATGGGGGCGGTGAAAAGAATCTGCACGAGGACCCGCCGAGTCACGACCGCGAGGCGCCGGCGCGCACGCGACTCAGCACGCTGACGTTTCATGTTTCCTGCAGCTATCATACATTCAGCCATTAATTTGTGCATGGGATGGGATCCCATCGGACTGCGGGAGACCGAAGAGGAGCAGGAAAGGAAATGAAGTTTCACGCGGAGAACGCAGGCACGGATCTATCTTCGCAAATAGATGTATTCGGAACTCGCTGTGCGTAACGTTTTATTTCATTTTTGGTTGGGTTTTGTAACGTTAAAAGCATGGCTTGGCCATGTATTAGCAGAGTCTGTTGCTTGGCTCGGTTCTGGAACCAGTTCGATAAGTCTGATCTGGCGGTACCGCTGACGATCCCGAATTACTCTCATATAAGTGAACAGGATGCGCCCGCATCCATTAAGACGCACCTCCCAGCCGATCGGACACTACAGAGTTACTGCCTAACTCCCGACCACAGAAGGTCGCCGTCGGTTCGGGATCTGGCGGAGGCGAAGCGGCGAATTGCGGGCCAGCACGATGTGGATGAGCAGCCCCTTCTCAGGACAAGCCTTTACAAGCAGGATTTCAAACCCTGGCCCATTCCTCGGAGACATAATGTGTCTCCTAGTACGGAAAGTAAGACAAGCATCCCCGGGAAGTATTACCCGAAGAAGACCCAGAAGAGGCCAGAGAAAGGGGAGAGAGGACGAGGAAAGCCCCTGGAACCGCGGGCAAAAGTGTTTATAACGAGCTCCTACAGGTACGATTATAGCGGACCGAGACGCAGAGAGACCGAGCCATCTTCAGACGTCTTCATCGATGCATACCGTGCAGTCCGTGTTTCTGTTTGTGTTGCGTAATCTGCCAACTGAAGATGTGTCAAGTTACAATTCACCGTCACCTTGCGGACTAATAAAGTCTTCGTGCCAGTCGTGCTTAAAGCTCTTTTAAAGCAAACGGTGGGTTTTAAAATAGGATCCCGCAGACTTCGTAGTCCTTCGATTGATCATTCTTTGATCATTTTCGGGGTTAATATTATTTGCGCATTTGGTATGACAACACTGTCGGGAAAAAAAATACCAATTGTACATTTGAGGATACAATTGCTTGTTGCTGGGGCCAATTGTACCCTTAACTTTTGGTAAATTTATCTTTTAAGGTATAGAAGTGGACTCAGAGGAACATATTTGTATCATTAAGGGTAGATTATTGTTGTTTGTACTAGGGCTGTATCATTTTTTCTGACAGTGCGCTACATCAAATTAACGTGTGTAACAGGACAGACTTTGCCAAAGACGACAGCTCAGTGTCACTGCTCTTTGTTTGTATGTAATTCTTATACTTGGTCCAGACGGATACCTAAATTTATGGTCTCCTCCCAACGGTCAGACAGGACTACCAGGACTGGACCGGGCCAAGTCCGTTGAGGTTAGTGGAGCAAAAGAAAAGCACCCCCCTGCCCGCGGTCCCCATGGTGACCAGTTACCGGGCGGCTTTCGGGGGGCACGGCCCGAGGGCAAAGGAGAACCTGCGGGTGGAGAGACCTGCCCAGAGACTGCGCCCACCTCAGACAGGGATCAGGATGGAGGTGAGATGTTTCATTAACTCGCCTCATTACTGCCATGCCCTGCAGCTCACCTGGGCCTCTGCTGGGTCTTATTATTAAGTTTGTTATCAAGTGCAGCTGACCTTGAACTTCCATACATAGATGTACAGTAAACATGTTTTTGAGGCCCTTGAAGGTGTTTGATATGTTAAAAAAAAGTATATTGGATTTTCTGCATACTCAAAGTTTCCACTCATATTGGAAAACCTGAAAAGTAATCAACCAATTTTCAATGTTCACATATTCAAAACTTACAATAATATTATTTGTTTGCAGAAATAGTTTTCCAGGACATTTTACTTTTTCTTTCCATCTGTTTTCCGTGCCTGGAAAATTGGTTGACTATTTTTCAGGTTTTCCAGGATGAGTGGGCACACCCTGATAATATCTAAATAATGTATTACAGCACCAAACTTACTTAAGAAATTTTACTTAACCGTAATTACCAATCTAGATTCAACACTAGTCTTTAGAACTGCTGTGGTGCCACATGAACTTGATAATGGTTATACAGTGGTACCTCGGTTCTTGAACTTAATCCGTTCCGGACTCCAGATCGAATCCTAAAAAGTTTGAGTTCTGATCGAATTTTTCCCATAAGAAATAATGGAAAACCAATTAATTGGTTCCCGGCCCTCCAATTTACACCTAAATATTTTTTTTTTCTTTTTCTTTTTTTTAGCATTTAAACACAAAATGAACAGGATAAAACAAGAAGAGCATTTTTTTCTAAATGGCTTTCAAAACGATAAAGATATTATCCCAACATTACCCCTGTCCTGCCCCGATCGTCCACTCCTTCCATGTGCCACACCCCCTCGTTAATCTCGTGTGGGATTCCCATGTGATCAGCTGTTTCTGGTTGTTGTCATTAGTCCTCTGTGTTAAGTCCACCTTTCAGTTTGTTTCCCCAGTCCGGTCACTGCGTGCGTTCGACTTGCTTACAGCACAGGCTTAAAGCAAGGCATTCTGATCCTGATGCTATGCATTACGGTTAGATGCATTGCGACCTCTCACCCGGCTGCACAAACTGGAACCACCTCCGTGACGACACACCTTT
>JAODLC010000085.1:24926832-24940449 GCA_026781145.1 Hippopotamyrus pictus | reverse complement strand
TATTTGGATTTTTACAACATTATTGTTGAAATACACAGTCCTGAAAAAGGGACGTTTCTTTTTTTGCTGAGTATAGATTTCCTTTTCTTAGAAGGAAAATGCATTGCTTGGTTTTTATTGCAAAGGCTTTAATGGTCAAATTACCTCAGTACATATGTAGTTTGCTGACATTCCGCACTAATACATACAGTACCCGTTCATCAGTTAAACGCTCTTTCATTCTCCCACCACATGCACGGAACTGAGGAAATCCGTCTTTTGTTCTTATGCGCCACATGAGTGGAATATATTACAAAACATTGAATTTAGACTTGCCTTCTCTGAATGTGTTTAAAAATCTCTTAAACTCAGAGCTTAAAGAACAGTGTCATTGTTTCATATAAACTAATTTTATTCTAGGTGTTTTTGGAGAGTTTGAGTATTTGTATATGTTTTCGTTTTTGTTTATATTAATCATCTCTGTATGTATGTATATGAAACTTGTGTCTTATTTTTCTCATTTGTTGGGGACATCATCCGGGAAGAAGAGATATTCTATCCCAATGGAACCTTCCTGGTAAAATAAAGGATAAATAAAATAAAATTAAATTAAATAAACGGCTAATGTGTGCCGGCCAAAGTAACATTTTTGTACATATTTTTGTACATGTTACAAAATAACATATTAAGTGTTTAATAGTTCAGTCAATGAGAGCTTTACTGACCCCGCAAAATTTCCCATAAAGACCAGGATGTCGGTCTTTAAGATGCCTCGCCAGGGTTGATGTGCTACTTGTGTTTTAAGGACATCAAAGCCTGGATGGCCTCAAATTTCCTAAACTTAAATGAGGAGAAAACTGAGGTTGTTATATCTGGTCCCAGTGGTGTTCCTGACACTTGGGATTTGGACCTAGGCATTTCGGAACCATTTGTTAAGGCAACTGTGACGAATCTTGGCTTTAAATTAGATAATTGCCTTAAACTTGATGCCTAGGTTAATGCAGTTGTAAAGGCGGGTTTCTTTCAATTAAGGCTCCTCTCAAAAATTAAGCCATTTATATCTTTTAATGTTTTTGAGAGGGTTGTTCATGCTTTTATTACAATGGGCCTTGACTATTGTAATGCTTTTTATGCAGGCATTAGTCAGGCTTCATTGTCACGATTACAACTTGTCTAAAATGCTGACGCTCGTCTCCTCACAGGCTCTCGTAAACGAGATCATATGTCTTTTATTCTTGCAGCTTTGCACTGGCTCCCTGTTCAGAGGAGAATTGAGTTTAAGATTTTACTGTTAGTTTTTAAGGCCCTACATGGGCAGGCTCCATCGTATATTGCTGATCTTTTCGAATTTTACTCCCCTTCGAGATCTTTGAGGTCTGCAGGCCAGTCTCTTCTACGTACTCCAAGGGCACGGCTTAAGAATAGGGATGACAGAGCGTTTTCAGTACTTGCAGCCAGGTTGTGGAATGAACTTCCTCGTCACATCAGGCTGGCTCCTAGCCACTCTGTTATCTCATCTTAAAACTAATCTTTATTCCCTGGCTTTTAACTAGCAGTGAGGCTGTACATTCTGGTGGTCCATATTTATTGTAGTTTATTACTATAATTTATCTATGTGTTTTATAATTCTATGTTCCATGACTTAATTAAAATGTAAATCACTTTGGTCAACATTGTTGTTTTTAAATGTGCTCTATAAATAAAATTTGATTGATTGATACTTGACTTCGTCGCCACAACTCTGTAGCACTGTTTGCATAGAGGCTTATCGACATCCCTAGCCTTTCCATGCTCATCTGCAAAATACTTCCGAACGGCACAGCTTGCGAAGTACCTTCAGCTGCAGCATATGCCATGCTCAGCCAGCTCGGTACGTGTGTATTAACAAGCACGAATGCATTCAGCGGTTACTGAGAGGAAGGGAGGGGCTGTGCGAGTATGAACGTACGCAAATGTTTCCAAATGTTGTGCAGGCTATTTAACCTGGTATTGCAGTGTAAGAAAAGTTCATATCATAACAATAATAAAAAACGGTTTTCGGTATGAACCGGTATACTGCCCAGCACTAGGCTGTTGCCCCCTGCCCTCTCGCAACCGCCCACCACCACAATGACCTCTGAGAAGCCTGTGGACCTGGGGGGGAATTTCACACTGAGATCACCAGTCTGGATACCTGGTGATGACCCAGTCTGAGCAGGTCAACACCACCCATCTATATCCCAACAGAAATACCTTCCATGTGCGACACCCGATTGACTCTGAGCTCTGACCAATGACAGCACTACTCCCAGATGACACTTACAGTGACATAGGTAGGGTGGCTGTGGGTCCGTTGGCAGTATGTACCCAGGCAGAGCAGCAGCATGTGCCTCCCTACCCACTCAGTTATTCCTGTTCTCTGACAGTCACGTTCCATCGGACTCAGTGGCTGCGAGGACCCAGTATTTCACACTTATCTATGAATTGCAGCACAGATGACCTGCGGTGACCTTTAGCACACAGGGCTTTCCGGGTTGACGGCCTGCTTCCTGTGCGCACTCTCCTCTGCCTCTCTGGTCTCTGCTTTCGCTTCTTCTCGCTCCTCATTCTCTCCCCCTGTCTCTCTCCCCTCCTCTGGTGCGACATTAAGCTGTATCCAGCCACACTCTCAGACCCAGAACTGGGAGGGACCAGCAGTTTATAAAAATGCAAACATGCCCCTTTAACAGCGAAGCTAAATCCCGCTCAGCGGAGCCAGCGAACAACCTACTACGCTGAGATCTCTGTGCAGAGGTAAAGTATTGGGCCTGAAACGCTAAACCGGACCCCCCCCCCCCACCACCACCAAAAAAAATCTCTCTCTCTCTGTCTCTCTGTCCAAGTCTGAATGGTGCACAGGAATGTCAGCTGCCAAATACGTCAGCACCACAGCCGTTTACCCACCACTGAACCACCCAAGCGTCTGTAAAGTAAACCACAAACCTCAGCACACAACGGAACAAAACATAAACAGTTTCCCACCCGGCAGGCCGACGGCGTGCCAAACTCTGCTCATTCACACTGACGCACAGGTGATGGGGGAGGCTGCGTTTTAAGTCCAAAGCGGGGAAGCCCGTCCACAAGCGTAATGGGCTGGGGCTTCCAGAAAGTCAGGAGCCTCTAAGCAAATAGACTGGCAGGGCCTCTGAGGACCACGCTTACGCCACATACACCGACACAACGTAAAAGGGTGCGGGACAAACCCAAAAGGCGCCTTTAGCATCCCTGCTCAGGTGAGACACAACAAAGTCCATTATCCCTCACTGTTCCCACTTAATCCTCATCTTTGTCAAAACAGAGCAAAGGCAGAGATGATATTCAAAGAGCCATCAGCAGCTGCTTGTGTGTTTTTATGAAACTATACGGAACTAATCGACTAAGGGCCATCAGCTTTCACAGAATGTGTTTTCAATGCCAGTAAATCCATCCATCCACCCACTATGTCCGCTTGTCCTAGGTACATTCAAGAGGGTCCAGAGCCCATGGTAGCACTTGGGGACGCCCTGGATGAGCTGGTCACACTCCACCATCTGCACAAACTAGCTGGGGTGCAGCACCGGCATGCGGACGTGCTGCAGCGGCTCGGAGGGCGCCGGGCGGTGCTGCTTCACGTCATGGTACACCCAGCACATCACCATCTCAAACAACATCTCCTCCTTGGGCACAGCCAGCCCGTCATTGGGGATGTGCTCCTCCAGCTCCTCCCACCACAGGTCCAGGAACTGGGCCATGCGTGGGAAGTTAGGCTCTGGTTGATCGGGTGGGTGCTGGCGAAACGCTGGGTGCCCAGGCAGTTGCGCGGGTCCAGCTGGTCCTCCAGGAACTTGGCGCAGCGTCCCGCAGCAGCCTCACCATGAAGAGGGACTGCACGTTTTCGGCAATGATGTGCGCCCAGCCCATGTAGACGTACTGCAGGTATGCCAAGAAGTAGGCGCTGCAGGTAGCAAGCATAGAGCGGTGGCAGGGGAACTCTCAGCCCTGCATACACACAAACAGGGAGCAAACAGGCCGCTCTCCTGGAACTCAGCAAACGTCTGCAGGATGGCCTCAGCGTGCAGGGGCCCCAAGGAGAAATCAAAGACATCGTGGCTCCTGAGTGCCTTGGGGTCCATCTTCAGCACTTTGTGCCTGACCGCCGGGGCTACCTCTGGGGCGCCGGCTCCTCCCAGTTCAGCCCACCAACACCATGCCTGCACGGGCTGATGTCACTTCCTTGTTTTCTGTGTGGAACAAAGGAGCACGCAGGTCAAGCCTGGTGCACACTGTAGAGTGGTGTGGCGAATGAGACACAGAACTGATTGGAAAGTCCACATCCAATAGAGCAAGAGACAAACAGGGAACGCAGGGACTACCTGTGGCTCTGAGGAGGCTGTTCCTTGCTGCAGGAAGCGTGGTCTCTCTGCTAAATATGGCTGCAGCTGGGGAAAATCGGATCAGAGCTCAGGAACCTAATGAGCTCTGAAGTATGTCTCCTTGACTGTTTCAAGTCTAATTGGAGCCATGGTGTGCAGGAAGGGACCCTATGGGGCTATAATTACAGTTCCAGTGCCAATGAACGTGAGCTGTTCTGTCTTAGAGGGACATAAACCCGACGGACAGGCAGCTCAAAGGAAAGCAGGCACATCAGGCCCCCAGGGAAATACAGGCTGCAGACAGAGAGCAGCATGCAAACACAGCAGGCTGCAGACAGAGAGCAGCATGCAAACACAGGAGGCTGCAGACAGAGAGCAGCATGCAAACGCAATAGGCTGCAGACAGAGAGTAGTACGCAAATGCAGGTAGTCACACAAGGGGGAGCAAAGCTGGGAGGATATTACAGCATTATTATAAGCCTTTGGGGTTAGTATGGGAACATGAAGCAGACACCCTGTGATACCTAAAGGTGTCAGATTATTCATCTGTATTTCTATGCAAGATGCTATTTCCTTTGTAATCTGAAAATCTGAAGTGGTGGTTATGTCATATAACACTGAACAAGAAATGTAATGGAATAAACACCATGGAAACAGAAGGAAAGGCATTAGCTCATACACGTGGCAAAATATAAAGAAAGACAATATGGGTTTAAAGACCAGTTCAAGTTATTAATCAAAATGCTTTGTTTAGTGTTAAACGGCAGGCGCAGCACCTCTGCTCTCCCTGTTTAATTACAATGTAACATTTTACAAAGGCCAACTCTCCACAAGGATAGAAAAAAGCTGCCCCTGCTAGAATTTCTCCTGCTAAAAAGAGACTTTTCTCCAAACCAAAATTTCCCATTAAAGGGATACGAGTTCTGTTCACCTGACACATTAATTCCTATGACATTACCAAGACATATAAAAGGGACTAGGCATGCTAGATATGATGCAAGCAGATCTTGTCAGCATCTAGACCCCCAGTGGCCGACTAAACATCTAACAAAGAACACAGCCCTGTGACAAAATGACTTTACCCTGTTACTTACGGAACTCCAAAATGTTCAAAATTAAATAAATAAATATGACAAAATTAAATAAATAACTATATGAATAAATAAGAGACTGGTATATAATATGACATTGAAATTGTAAAATAATTGAACATATTTTGAAATACAGCTCATTATTGTGAAATGTATTGCATTCTGCTATATAAATTAATTTATTATTGCGTAATATTATTTCATGGTCATTATTTTTCTCAATAACAGAGACTATTGCAGAAGCCTTTTATTTAATTCCAGCAGTTTTTATTCCAAAAATCCTTTTTTTTAAAGTCTGCCTTTATTTCAAAAGGGCGTTTTTCCCGATGGCCTATTTATTTCATAATGCGAGTTTTCAGCAGAATGACTTTGTCTGTCAATCAGTGCCAGTGGGTTGGACCTGCACACCTATTGGCTGATCCTTTAACAGCGATTGGTTTTCCTGGATACCTGCTGGCCGGACTGCTGGTAAAGCTGGTAACAACGTGCTAGGTGAAAAGTCACGGAGGGTGGCAGACCGGCATAAACTTCATTCAGTTCTGCTGATTTTAGCAGATCAAATAGAGAGGGATAATTTACCAGTAGATGCTGTATTGAGTCATTTAGGTGATGATTTTAAAATGCTCGGGATGATAAGTGCTCGATCAAGATGTTAGCATCGATGACACCATTGTCGATAGTTTAAGAACAATTGAGCACTGTGTCCGTTTGGAATACACACAAGAAGAACTGTCTTCAAGTGTTGATCGTCCACGTTGTCACGATGAGAGAGACGCTTCTTACAGGGAACACTCCTTTATTACATCCGACATTCACAATACAAGCAAAGAGCAGCTAACGCTATTCTGCTGGATACCCAAGCACACATGGCACCCAAGTGGGCGGAGCCAAATCGAATGCAGGCAACGTTAATCGGTATAACTCGATAACAGGCATCACTACATCTCCCTTTTCTGAAGGAAAGAAAACAATAAAAAAAAAATAGAAATTCTCTTCAGCCTGCTTGGATGACATTTGCTCCCAACTATATAGCACGAAGCAACTCAGCTTTTATTATTATTATTATTATTATTATTATTATAATTATTATTGGTTTATTAACTTTAATTTACCTTTAAATAATTAATTAACTAGAACATTTCAATTTGAACATTTCAGCTGGGACATTGGGGTAGACTGCCCTCCGTCCACAGCAACATAGGGATTACTCTGCCCGCAAACAGTTGCTGGTCCTATAACAACAGTCTCTCTCTACTCTCTTCACAAAGGAGTCTAAGTGTCTTTAAATCTGAGAGGGGTTCTGATCTCTCTACCCCTCAATGTTCTTCTCACTGCTGTAGGAAGCCCCAAGTGGTGCTGCAGACA
Organism: Hippopotamyrus pictus; assembly: GCA_026781145.1. Classification (NCBI taxonomy): domain Eukaryota; kingdom Metazoa; phylum Chordata; class Actinopteri; order Osteoglossiformes; family Mormyridae; genus Hippopotamyrus; species Hippopotamyrus pictus. Next base: position 24,933,644 of record JAODLC010000085.1, on the reverse strand, counting down.
CCAGCGCAGTGCCTGTAGTCCACTGGGTCTCAGGCTGAACCTGTGGACTGGCCTCTTCAGTTGATCCTAGTGTATCTCCATCATGTTCGTCAGATGTCTCAGCAGAGGGTGACGGTGGCACAACCTGAAGATGTCTCCTGTTGCGTCGAGTGACCATACTACTGTCTGTTCTGACCCAAAAGGATCTTGGCTCGGGAGATTTGCCTAGGACCTTGGCTGGTGTTTTCCAGGCCTTCACCTCGTCTAGTTTGACCCTTATGGTCTGACCAGGGTGCAGATCCGGCAGAGCTCGTGCAGAATGTCGGCGGTCATAAAAGAACCAGCAGGCCTCTTTATAGCTCTGTTGTCACGCTGAAGCACCTGTTTGTAGATGATATGCTTAGGCTCCAGCTTCTCATCCAATGTAAGGAGTGTTGTTCTGATCTGACGTCCAGTCATAAGCTGTGCTGGACTCACTCCTGTTGCACTAATGGGGGTTGCATGATAACCTGCTGACATCGTCAAAAGACGATAGGCTTAAGTTCACCTTCCTGTGGCTGTAGCAGGGCGGCTCCTAGGCCGTAGCTGCTTGCATCAGCACTGATGACTGTCGGTTTGCTGGCATCGTAGCATGCAAGTACGGGTGCTGATACTAACATGGCTTTGACTCTGGCAAATGTCTGTTCTTGAGACTCACCCCAGATCCAAACAGCCTCCTTCTTCAGTAGCTCTGTGATTGGACGTAGTGTGATTGAGAAGGCTGGTAAGAATTTACCCAGGTAGTTAAATGAGTCCCAGCACCTGCCTTAACTGCCTTTGTGGGGCTTGGCATCTCGGAAACGGCTTTCACTTTGCTGGTATCTAGCTTTATCCCATCCTTTCCAATGATGTGTCCGAAATAGCAAATCTCTGACTTTCCAAAGTTGCATTTATCTTTATTGAGCCTTAGGCCAGAGTTTATAATGGTCTGTAGCACTGCGCTCAGACGCCAGTTGTGCTCCTCCTCAGTTCGTCCATAGACTAGCACATCGTCCATCACAACAACTGTGCCTTCGTGGTTCTTCAACAGCGTGCTCATCTCGTCCACTTTGCTGTTCTCGGTTCTTATGTCGGCGCTCTGCATGTTTATCTGCTCGCACTCGCACGTGATTTGAATTGACTCGGACAGCGTCAAATCCTTTTCTAGTTGTAATTTCTGTGAAACATTGTTGTCCATTATTCCTATCACAATCCTATCCCTGATTTTTTCATCTTTGGTAATTTCGAATTCGCAATGTTCGGCCATCTTGTAAAGATTTCTCACGAAAGATTCCACGGATTCTCCCGCCTTCTGAGCTGTCTTACAGAAGCAAGCACTTTCATGGATAACATTACTCTTAGGCGTGAAAAAGAAAATCACAAAATCGTCAAACTGTGCGGGAGAACATTTTAAAACGAATTTAAGGAAGCACTTCTTTACACAGCGTGTAGTTAGAGTATGGAATAGTCTTCCTGCTATTGTAGCGGAAGCTAAAACCGTGGGTTCCTTTAAATCAGAGCTAGATAAGATTTTTACAACTCTGAGCTATTAAGTTCTCCCCAAACGAGCTCGATGGGCCGAATGGCCTCCCCTCATTTGTAAATTTCTTATGTTCTTATGTTAACTGGCATCACTTCACACGTCTTGAAATCCCAGGTGCAGCACTCAGAACTTTAGTGCTGTCTGGAATAACCATTGGGGTTATTGCTGATATGTTTTCTGCGTCATCGAGCACAATTCAGAGGAGAATGACGAAGGAAGATCTACGGTAAGCTTAACACTTATAACTTAACACTTGTGGGAATCTGTACACGGCCTTATTCAGATGTTGACGTTAATTATGACGTTTGACATTGAAATATTATCAATAACTTTTTTTAGTGTGGCTGTCTAAACCAAGTGGGACAGTTAGGGGTAAAGCTGTCGGCGCCATCTCCCTGTTAAATATGTGACCTGTTAGCATGTCTTAGCTCAGTGACTGGGGCCAGTGGAGGCTGTAGGAACCCTTCAAACAGAGAGTAGACTCACCAACTGTCCAGAGTATATTACATCTTCTTAGGTAGCAGGCTCATTACTGCCTTAAATAGTACCTAGTTCAATATTTCATTGCTGTTTGTCTTCATGCTAAAACCTAAGATTTTATATTTTTAGGTGTTTTACTTTCATGCTAAAACAAGAATACATATAAGTTCGGATCTTTCAGGATATTTGGGAAAACCTTGTAGCTCTTTGTTGAAAGTTGCTGTAATATGATGAATTGTTGTGCAGAAAATCTGATAGGTATTCTTCTATTGGAGATGAAGATTTGGATGCAATAGTGCTGGATATTCAGCATCGTCACCCAAATGCTGGCTACAGAATGATGATGGGACATCTATGACCCAGAGACATACACATTCAAAGTAAGGTGATATTATTTCGATATCTAAACGCCAGTTTCAGGCTTGAGTAGCAGGTGTCAGTGTAGCCATGATGTGATATTTTAGTTTCCATCAAAAATGACTAGCATGTCCTTATCACTGGTTTGGACACATATTGCAGTTATGTTCCTGTTCTTCTCCTGTTTGAACCACTCAGTACACGATTCTCTCTTCTCAATAAATCTGTGAAACATCTGGATACCTACCTGAAGCAATGATGATCTGTCCCATGTGCAGTGTTGATAATACGGCCTTTTTGTGGTTGCTAGGACTAAAACATCTGTCTGTTAAACAGGACTTTGACAGATGGATTCAATGAGACAAGTCAATCCAGAAAGGGTCATGATGCTACGGTTATCTATTCAGACTGCAAGGCGCCGTCAGTACAGTGTGCCAGCACCAAATCACCTTTGGCATATACTGTAGATGGAAATCATAAACTAATTCAGTCAGTACTTACAGTACCATCACTTCTTTCCTATTCCATTAAGTCTTGAGTTGGTAAATGTCATCTTAAATGTATTGTGGTATAAGGCCATTTATAGAATAAGCTGTAGTCATGTCTTAGGCTGTAACATTGTGCTTATTAATGCACAGTTATATACAATTTATGGGATTCCTAGCACTACAGATCGTTCTATAAACCGTTTAAGTCACTTATTGTCACCACTTGTATACAAAACTCAAATTTTAGTCTTATTCTGTTAACGGTAATATTTTTCTGTAGAAATTAAAAATGTAACTGTGGTGACATGACAATAATGGTCCTTTTCTATTCCTGTATATTTTTGTCTTGACAGATGGTTCATGGTGGGATAGATGTTTTTTTAAAGCTGCCACTAACAACAAAGCCACAACAGTTTTTGATGGTTTCTTGGACACTATGCCATAACATCAGGAGTCCGGTAATTAGTGTTATAAATACAGCATGCCTAAAATTCTGTATTGGACGGTAGATATATTCAGAATGTTACTCTAACTCAGATCAAAACTTTATTTTTCCCAGGTCAGACAAAGGGGGTGATGTGAAGGTTGCACATTAATACACTAATAATTGATTCAGAAGGCTGGTGACCTAGAAATACCTGTTATAAAAACCTGTAAATTAACAATTTCCTTCACTGTGTATCTTTACAGCATTGACCACCTGTGGAGGGATGTGTATGAAAATGTCCTTGACCTTTTCTACACAATGTTCACCCAGCTGGAGATTCAAGGACTGCACCTCTTCAGCTTATGTTTAAGACGTGCGGATGCTCATTCAGGTTGATAAGGACAATGGTGTGGACTGGACAGGACCACATAATCACCGCCCATCAAATGAGATCAGCTTGCCTGAGATTCAGCTCCCACATGCACTGAATGAACAAGAGCTTTCTGTGGTACCAAACACCAACGTTTCACTCAGTCAAGCTTTGGATGTCAGCTGTGAAACTGGTCACACACTCAAACTTATATTTGATACCACACCTTAAGTCTTCAAAATATGTGGGTGCAATGTGTTCTCACCCTTTTCCTTAGTGCATAAACATTCATAAATATACTTCATAATCACTTAAAGACATTATCACATTTAATATATTTCTGTGTCAGGAGTATTTTTTATTTCTACATCGATGGCTACAGTGCAGACGGGAACCTTTGTAGCTAATACTGACTCTCAAAACAGCATCACCAAGTTCATTTTCAACAAAAGAAAACCAGTTAGTGACTATAAAAAAAATATTTGTTTTAAACAGCTGTCATTTTTCACTGTCAGATGTATTAAAAGGAACTAGAACTCACTAGGTTGTCAGTGTCTTTGCACATTGAATACAGTAATGCACACCAAAAACAGCAACGTGCTGCAAGAAAAGAAGTGGGACCTTACTACGTGGTTATGGAATCGGTACAAAACTCAGAACCAGTTGAGACACACCTGAATGTCCATCAAAAATGACTCATAGCTTCAGTAGTGTGCAGGAAGACGTAGTACTTCAAAACAGGCAGAAGACTTTGGAAGATTGCCGTTAACCAATTCCACTGTCATTTCTCTTGGCAGGACTTGCCATCCTGTCCAAAACTTGAGGGCTTTTCGTTGTGCACAAGATGCTGCAACAATAGTGACATCCTATATTCAGTATTTTGTCTATGAAATACCATGAAAGATGACCGCTTACACACAGATATAAAAACACAGGGCACCAGACATTTTTGCCCCACTCTAATCCCTGTACTGCATATAACTGGCTAAATAGCACCCCCCCAACAATACTGTCATGTATTGTTTATTGAAACATTACTGTATACTAGAATTACACAAATTTCATACTATAATTTACAAAAATAATACTAGTATTTTAATTGAGTTTACAGTATATGCGCAGAACTATGAACTAAGAAGCTTAATGTGTGTTGTAGCTGCTATAAATATTTTTATGATAAATCTAAAGGACGTCTACATACAATTATAGTGCAACTGAAAATGCCACCGCTCTTTTTGTACTGCATGGATAACATATGTTCATGAGGCAGTATGGAGCAAATAACAAAATTATACTAAAGTGTACTTTGTTAATGACCCCAGATCACTGGATTGTATGTAATTTACTGAAGTATAAACATCAGAGAAAACCAATAGCAAAATACCTATTGAAGCAGACTAAGGTACCCCGCCACTCTGCATTTGTCCTCAAGAGAGCATTCCTCCTCCTCCTCATCATCATCATCATCATCATCATCTTCTGTGGCAGACCACACTGTCCTTTCTAGAATAGACTGCATGAAACAATGCACCTTGGATAAATGTTTCTCTTAAATGCTGCTAAATTAAATTTGCTGAATTTGTTCACATTTTATAGCTTTACTAACCTTGTATTTTTAAAACCATCAGCAACATTTAGACATTTTTATTTAATGCAAACCAGCTGTTCAACTAACCCAAGCACACCAAATTGTACATTGGTGTTTTTTGTCAGCAACAATAAATGTGCGTCCTTTTTAAAATTAGCCAAATACCTTTACGATTCAGATGTTAAAAGACGTGACCTTACCTCACAACAGGGAGCAGTGTCTGATTCCCTTGGTAAGAAAAGAGGAATGATGTCTGATCCTTCTGTCAGAAGTGGCCAGACCATGGTCTCCTTAAGTCCTTCCCTCTGCTGCTTGACTTGATGGCTTGTTCATGTTATGACCTACAATGGTGAGACCAAACCAAAACTGTGAAGCTGGATTCTGTAAAGTGACACACACTTTAAAAATCAGATACTTAAAGAACATCCACTGTAGTTAGTAAAAGCATTTCAAACTGTCTCCAAAATGATTTTCTCATGTATATTAAATAAATCTACTTATTCAAATCTGAAGTTTTGATGCGCTTTTCTATTTGAAATTAATTAATAAATTGATTAACAAATTTCTTGGGGAGAGTAAGTCAATACTTACAGTGTGGAATGGCAGACGTTCATACAGACACTTTTGATTGGTTTGTGTGACGCCTGGCATGTCCCAAGCCAGAGAAAGTTCGAGAACATTTCTTCGTTCCTGTTCTGTTACTTCAGCACTGCCATCGAGCTAGGACACAAAGAAAAAAGTTAGCAATCAGTAGTAGGTAGTGATGGCTATTTAATCATGTCTTTAAATTCAACATTCGGTGAAATGGTAATTCTTAAAAATAATGGTTCCAAATTACAAACCAGCAGAATAGTGCTGCGGATATCAATATCAGGGCAATCCTCAGTCTGAACTGTAGCTGCTTCAGGTGAGCCACCAAAAAGGACATGGATGATTGCAGGACTTATACCAGACAGGCATGGTCCACCATGAATGAATGAATAGCCCATTATTCATCCTAAGATCAAACATAATAAATGCATTTAGGGTAACATTGCACACAGGTAAGAACAAACTTTGTGAACTGATTATTTAGGAAAACTTACAGAAAACACACTCAAATGCTGTTTATGTAGTTTTGCTGTGTTTTGTAACTGTATTCAATCTATTTTTCGTCTTTATAGTTACAGATGTAAGAAGTGTTGTTACTCTTACAGCTGCACATGTATTATTATTTTGAATTACTCTTCTGCTTATTTTCGTACACAACTCTTACCTGCCACCAAAAACATGTCACTCTCCAGCAAGATCTGAGAAGTGGATGGAGTCAAGTGATCTGGCTCACCATGAGCAGTCTTGTAACATCTGTGTTCCCTGAAAAGAGTACAGCTAGGTTATTTTTGTATGAGAAATCCAAGCAGTCATTTTAACACAATTAACTCTCATTTACATCACAAACACTTAAAACATATTTTGGTAACACTTTACTTAAAGTATGTGTGTGTGACACATTATAGATACCTTCATAATGCATTATAATGCATTCATAAAGTATTATAAACATGGCTATAACTATTCATAAA
>JAODLC010000085.1:24872818-24891793 GCA_026781145.1 Hippopotamyrus pictus | reverse complement strand
GGGGGGGGGCGGATGTCAGTATGTGTTGTACTCTCATCATGCCTTACAGATCAATTCACAAAAACTAAAAAGATGCCTGTTTCTCTCTCTCCCACTTTCTGTTCTCCCACCCTGTCCCTGGTTCAAACTGGTACTGTGGTCGCACCCTGAAGATGTGGAAGACCTTGACTCCATAGTGTCATCCACGGAACGGCTGAACCACCCGACTGCGTCTCGACCGCGCATGATAGACCGTCGTCCGCGCTCACAGATCTTCACCTCTGTGAGTAGGCCTGACCAGTAGGGGGCACTGTAATTCAGTCCAGGGTTGTTGTCATTCATGAAAACTAATGAAATGATGATAACAAAATAGGAAAAAATATTTTCATTAACAGAAATAAAACAAGGCTTCACGAAAAAATAACTACACTACCGTTCAATAGTTTGGGGTCATTTCGAAATGTCCTTGTTTTCCAAGCAAACATTCATGAAATAAGTTTGAATAGGAAATAAAGCTAAATAAATAGGAAATAGTCATTGACAAAATTAGAAATAAACATTCTTGAAATAATGAAACAATAATTAAAATAGAGCATGGCATGGTGTTGCAAAATGGAGTGATATCCTTTTTCTTCAAGATCCCTTTTACCTTGTACCAATCTCCCTCTTTACCATCACCAAAGCAGCCCCAGACCATCACATTGTCCCCACCATGCATGACAGATGTCGTCAAGCACTCCTCCAGCATCTTTTCATTTGATCTCCGTTCTTTGTGATCCGAACACCTCAAACTTAGGCTCGTTTATCCATAGCCCTTTTCCCCAATCTTCCTCTGTCCAGTGTCTGTGTTCATTTGCAGACCTCAGTTTTTTCTTTTTATTGGCCATTCTGAGATATGGCTTTTTCTTTGCAATTCTGCCTAGACGACCAGCATCTTGGGGTTGCTTCTTTACTGTTGACGTTGAGACTGGTCTTTTGTGGGTCCTGTTTAATGAAGCTGCCAATTGAAGACCTATGAGGCGTCTGTTTCTCAAACTACACACTCTAATATATTTATCTTCTCACTCACTTGTACACCGGGGCCTCCCTCTCCTCTTTCTATTGTGGTTAGAGCTGGTTTGCACTGCTCTGTGAAGGGAGTAGTACACAGCATTGTATCAGGTCTTCAGTTTCCTGACAATTTCTCGCATGCAATAGCCTTCATTTCTCAGAACAAGAATAGACTGATGAGTTTCAGAAGAAATTTCTTTATTTCTGACCATTTTGAGCTTATAATCAAATCCACAATTGCTGATGCTCCAGATACTCAAATAGTCCAAAGAAGGCCAGTTTTATTGCTTCTTTAATCAGCACAACACTTTTCATCTGTGCTAACATAATTGCTCAATTAACCTTCTAAACGATAAACTTGCATTAGCAAACACCTTATTCCACTGGAATGATGTGTTTCACCTGGCACATGCATAACTGAAACTGTAGTGTATTTATACAAAACAAATTAAAATAAACTGAAATTACGGAGAAAATGTCTTCAGTTTTCATTTTTGTAAATTTATTTTGTACATAACTTTAGGTGGATGATTTATTTTTTAGCTGTGCCAGTTTTACGTGTGCAACTGTACAGAGCGCTGGAAGGGACATGGAGGTGAAAAAAATTGGTTTGGAAAAAACGATGGACTTTTGCAAAATCCTGCAAAACCTTTGCGAGACCTTGCATTACCTTTCTTGCAAGAACTTTCTGGACTAATTAGTATAAACCATATACTTCTTATTATACATATACACTGCCCGTCCAAAAAAAAAAGTCGCCATTTGAATTTTTCGTTGGACCGCCTTTAGCTTTGATTATGGTGCAGATTTGTCATGGCATTGTTTCCACAAGCTTATGCAATATCTCAAACCTTTTATTTACATCCAGATTTGCATTAATTTCTCACCAAGATCCTGTATTGACAAGTGAGTTAAACCTCCATAAAGCCTCCTTCAGCACATCCCAAAGACCTTCAACGAGGTTAAGGTCATAACCCTGAGGTGACCAAGTCATGCGTGAAAATGATTCCTCATGCTCCCTGAACCACTCTTTGATAATTCTAACCCAATGAATCTTGGCATTCATGTCCTGGAATATGCCCATGGCAACAGGGAAAAAAAAACCCACTGATGATGGATGGAATTGTAACCTGGCCATTCAGTAGATTCAGGTACTCAGCTGACTTCACTTTATTGCAGCATAATGTTACTGAGCTGTAATAATGATCCAGTCTTTGGCTCTTAAGTATTTGTTGACATAAATTCAAATGGCAACTTTTTTTTGGATGGTTAGTGTGTTACTTATTATACTTAAAGGTATTACAGCCGGTAAACTGAATATAAAGCTAACTTTACTGCAGTGTCTCGGTTACGTTTTAAACTCGAACCCACTTTTTGGAGTATTTCAGTAGCCTATAGAATAGATCCTCATATCCCCACATACGTCATCACGCGAGAATACCAGGGAGGTATCCCCGAAAGCGGGTTTGGTTAAACCTTAACTATACACCGTGGTAAAGTTAGCTTTATATTCAGTTTTCCAGCTGTAATATATTTGGCGAAAGGAAACAATACCACTTGGTTTTACAGATTTCTGTATGGGCAAATTTTAATTAATATTTCAATGTTGGTGTGTGCACTTCACATTCAATAGCCCAGCTGTCTTGCTTACAGTTACTGGCGGTGAATGGATGTAGTGCAATTGTTAATGAATAAGTTTAAAAACACATAATACAAAAATGGCATCATGTGCATTGTCCCCCATAATTTAATGTTTAAAGCACACTTCAGTGGACATGTCTGTATCATTTAGGTTTATAAATATTAGCTCATTAAATCTACCTTTTGTACTTTAAACAGAAACAGTACAGTTGTTAATGGAAAAGAATTGCGGGATATTGCAAAAGTCCATTTCAAACTTGTGAGATCTCGCAAAAGTTTGTGTTTTTCTGCAACTGGCAATTTTTTCCCCTCCATGTCCATTCTGGGGTCCGTACAAATGACAGATGCATGATGTCACATGTCTGTCACAATACTATTTCTGACCTGATTGAATTGAGCCTCTGATAAATGCCTTACATTATTAAAAGTAATCCTAAAACTACTAATAAAATCTGAACTAAAACTAAGCACTTTCAATAAAATGAAACTGAACTAAATTAACAACCCCACTTTAAAAACGAAACTGAAACTGAAAACAAGTGAAAATAAAATAGAAATAAAAGCTTTTGAAAACTACTGTAAAACTATTATAACGTTGATTCAGTCCTCAGGATGTGCCTGGTGTGCCCGTCATCGTTCCCTCCATTTTCTCTCCCTCCCCCAGTCCTCACTCTCCAGCCCAGACCTCCAAGACTCCCTGGTGCTAGATGATGAGAAGCCAGAGAAGGAGAAGGAGGGGCAGGATTCCTCCTCCTCCAAAGCTCTCGATGCCACCAGGAAGGTGCCCAAAACTGCCCCAGTCTTACCAGTAAGCTGCCCCATTAGGCCCCCTCTGCCATTGCTACCACTTTATAATGCCCCATTACTTCTATGGAGGTTGCTTTCAGTAGCATGCAGTTCTTGGCGCTGCCACGTGGGGGCACCAATGTGACACTGCTACTTTTTTTGTGCAACAAGCCTCAAAAAGCTCTGTTATCTACAGTTTGAGGTTTAGGTTAAAAACACGTTGTTGACCCAGACGGCAGTATGGACTGTCACGGTCCACGGTGTCCATGTCACATGAGCTCTACATGTATATCCAGTCATCATGGTGACCAGCCTGTGTGTGGGGGGGTGCTTTTTCAGACCAGTGACAAGTCAGCCTTGCCCCCCAAGCCTGTTGTGCCACCCTTGTCCTCCGGCACCGCACCCCCTGCCTCGGCATTGGGGGGCTTTTCTGACCCCCCCAGCCTGGAAGAGCTCAAGGCTCAGCTCAGGGACCTGCAGGCCGCCGTGGAGATGATGAAGCTGCAGCACAAGTATGGGGGGGTGGATGGGGAGGGGGTGGGGGGGAGCCTGCAAGTGCTCCATCTCCTGTGTGTGCATTGTTACTGAGGTTTTCCAGATACTCCCGTGATAATAAATTGTATTTCCTGCCCCCCCATCCTCCTCCTGCAGGAGAGAAATTAAGCAGCTGACAGGGGAACTGGATGAGGAAAGAAAGAGCCGCCTCACTCTACAGGTGAGTCTGGGGGGGCTGCCCAGATCACGCTAGCACTGGGTTTTGCCAACTAGTCCATGATACAATTCCCTGTGGAAAGCTGTTTGAGCATTCATTATCCTTGATATCAATGTCATTTTCCTCTGTTAGTTCAGTCTTTGTCAGCACTAGTTGGACATTTTGTCACACTGTTTGGCCATTTTGTCGTATTAATTAAAAATAAACTCTTACTAGTCACTCTTTTTCAGCGAGTACTTAACTAGTGACCTATAAGTTTCCACGCTACTTAACTGGTGAGCTAAAATACTCGCAAGGCCAAAATGCACGAAATGCTTAAAATGTGTACTGGCCGAACTGGTGAAAGCCAAAACGCTCATTAGTTAAACTAAATTCTAATCAGAAGGAAGGAAAAGTGCATAAATTGAATCTATTGGCTCTCCAGCAAGAATCCCTCCTGGCGCAGGAGGTAGTGCTATCGTTCGGCAACTGAAGGGTTGCAGGTTCGAGCCCTGGTTTTTCCTGTCCCCATCAAAGTGTCCCTGAGCAAGACACTGAACCCCAAATTGCTCCCGGTGTGCAGGTTGGCGCCTTGCATGGCAGCCTCCGCCACTGGTGTGTGGATGTGTGTGTGGATGGGTGAATGTGAGGCATAACTTGTAAAGCACTTTGAGTACTTGTAAGAGTAGAAAAGCGCTATATACAGTAAATGCAGTCCATTTACCATTTAACCTTATAAAGCATGATGAGTGAGGTATTACTAGGGCTGAAGAACTTTGGGAAAATATCTAATTTCAGTTTTTCTGACAGATAACGCAATATGTGATTTGACTATTTTTTAAAAGTCAAGCTTCAGTTCAATATTTAGTGTGTAATGAATTTACCACATGTGATGCAGCATTACTACATGAGATTATTAAAATATTAACTGGTCTATATTCCAATGCAAGGATGAGAACTTAAACATGTGACCTGCTTCCAACATGCATATATTACTTTTTTACCCTTGTGTGCATATCTCTGGTCTTTAGTGATCAGGCATATACATATTTAAAAATCAAGCCACGGGTCACTGTAACTGTGCAAAGCTTTACTGAATACATCACTTCTGAACACGAAGAACCACTCTTAGTCAAACAGAACTTTTTACATGGGCATATGGTGAAGATGGTCATATGATTCAATCAGGACAATGTTCCTAGATTGTCACATACTCTTCATTAACAAACAACAATTTTCTATAAATTTGAGGCAAAATAGCTTAATATTATTGTTTTATGGTCATTTATTTGTCAAAAAAGTGCCGCGTCGTTAGCAACCTGAACAAGGTAAAGTGATTGTATTACATACGCATATTAAGTGCTGCGTTTGCAAACAGCTCGACCGCTTTTTGAACCTTTTGTTTCCTGGAAGTACCATGTACACAAGGGTTAAATTAGCAGAGAACAATCAAACATAAAACACTGTCACATAAGCTGCGACTGTGTTAACATAAAGTAATAATTAATATAACACAATTCTAGTAAGAGATAAACAATAGGAATCCTGCAGCAGCATGGACCCCTAATATTTACGGAGTGATTATTATGACAGAATTCCTTGGTTGTTTAAAATAGATTTGCGTACTCAGAATTTAGTTTTGTACACCCGTGTAGAGATTTGCGCATTTGTATTTTAGTTTTGTACACCTGTGCAGCAGTTTGTTTCCAAAAAAGTATGCACAACTTTGTAGCTTTAAGCTTCACATATTGTCAGAGGCCACATTACATTTACAAACCCGGATTACAAGTGTGCAAACTTAATATACAACGACGAATCAGGATTATAAATTCACAAACTCAATATACGTGCACTTCTAATGCTGGAATTTCAGGCTGCTTTGTCATACACACAAAGTTTTGTAAACCCATAACTGCCAGACACGGATCAGCAAGTGGGTGGGATCTGTGCACCTCAAACAATGACAGTCAGTAAAAATTGTTTGACTTTTGTATCGGGAATCATTGCCTGGATTCACCTGACTCTCAAAATGCTGCTCTCCATTCACACGCCTTCAGGACAGGAAGAAATCTAACCCTGCCTTCAAGTCGTGTCAGAAAAATCGTAAATACAAGATCAGCGCACATGAATGCCACTACAAAGTCTTATTTACCAGTGGGAAACTCGGGACTTTATTTAAAAGCCCTGAGTTCCCAAGTTGGGAGCGTATCAGTCACAGCAGAGACAATGGATAGCTCCACTATGAAAGGCAACTTATTTTGAAAGTAGACCATTTTACGTAGCAAGTCACTGCAAAACTGTTTTGAATGTTTTTTATTGTGTACCATGAAAAAAATTTTGACAGCCGTTTGCCTCAATATTTGATATGTAGCAGTTCACTACCAGTTATTTGAGCAAGGGATTACAGAAAGTAATCGGCATTTCTTTTGTTTTGCATATCATAATTTTGGCATTGGAGGAACGCAAAATAAAGCAAAACAAGAACTTGCTTTCCTATTGCCTCCATTTTTCACAGATTTAACCGATTGAATGCACGTTGTAAGGCCGATTTGTAGTTGTAACGCAGCTTCTAAAAATATGTTAAAACGTGAAATTGCATGAAATACATAGGCAATTCACTTATAGCTCAGCAGCTATAACGTTTTCCTTGGGTTTCATGTGTTTTTGTGGGTGTATGGGGAGTCGCCTTGGGCCACTTCTGATTGGTGAGCATGACTGGCACACGAGGAGCATGGCACTTCTGAATGGTGAAAATGACTGTGACACAAGGAGAACAGCATGAATTAGTAAAAAATATTCTCAGAACAGTTTTAAACCCTTGGTAAGTCAAGCTGTCGAATGCATTTCCAAAATTGCAGCCTTTGCGATTTGCAGATCACATTGTTTCGATTTGAAATTGATAAATCGTTCAGTCCTAGGTTCTACTGTTTATTCATTTCCTATTCTAAAATATCTAACTTCACTATATACTGTAGATCAGTCCCTCCAGGATTTCACAATATTTTTTGTGATTTTTGCGATCAGAATGACTAATTTGTGGCGGTGTTTTCTCAAAATTTGCAAGAAATTTCGCAATTTTTTTTTCCCTTGGTAAACTCCATCTAAGGTCTACATAGGCCTAGTGAGACTCAAAATGAGTGAGAGAATAACAAAACCAACAGGCAGACAGAGTAATTGCATGAACATTTTTATTTTCTGTTCTTCTTGATGTAATTTCTTCAATAAAACCCAAGATTTGTGAACACAAGCCCACATGGACATTGCCCACATCTTTCCACAAATGTTAAAAATTAGTCATTCTGAAAAACTTAAACTCTTAAATTAACTTAAAAACACAAATTAACTGTCATTCTGAAAAACTTAAGAGCTTAAATATAATAAGCTTTAAAGAGTCTGAAATAATAGGTCAACACCAGAAAATACTAAATTCGTTATCTTCCCTCAATTGCCTCAAAAACAGAGATGACTTTAACTTGTAGAGATCAGCTCACATCAACACAGCTCAAAACTTTTCACAGCCTTTTTCAAGTACATAGTAGAAAAAGAGTGATCTGAATCAAACTGATAGACACAGAACCTCTGCCTGAACAGACATTTTCAACATTTCAGTGTAGCTGCCTTCAAACGCCACATTTTCCAGAAATGTTAATGTGACTTTACATCTCAGTTTCATCAAATGCCTCATCATCTGCTTCCAACAAACCATACTCAAGTCGCTGATTATAGTACAGTATAGTATAGTACTTCCTCACAAGAGGATGGTCAGTCTTTGAAAGAGGTTTGTTGAGTGTGGTGCACATGCGGACCCAAGCTTCACGTCTGCAAAAACATAATTACTTATTCTAATGACTTTACATTATTATGAGCAACCGCCACCACATACCACATCAGATCTGCATCAAAATGATATGCCTAACAATTTTTGGGTCATTTTTTGCAAAAATTATGCGATAGGATAGAAAATATGCAGCATCGCGAAAATATTTGGTAAATTGCTGATTTCGCAAGATTTGATGGGATTGTGAAATCGCGAAAAACTGGAGGGACTGATAGATGCAATAAAGATAGGGAGAAGGAGTGCAATTTCTCTGTCTGCAGATGGGATCATTGCCATAATTTTCACTGCTTATTAAGTATATTTTGTTGCTAACACAGGCTACTGACACTAATCGATGTTTCTGCGAATCCATCCAAGATCAGTAAAGTTAGCAGCCTAACACGAAGCACGCAAAGCTGATAATATGCAAATACAATACAGATATAGTCATTGTAACAGTGATAACAAGAATAGCTTCCAACATATAGGTATCCGGGTAATAATTTATTCTATGTCCGTATCATGCAGAAAGCCAGAAACATGTATAAGACGGGTTACCGCAAGGCAAAGTAGGGTGATCAAAGTAAATAATAATTTTTAAAAACCCGTAGTTTTCATTTTTCCATATGTTGTCATGCTTAAAAAGACCAAAAATGAACACTGTAAGACTGCTTATTTAAACTGTACTTGTATAGGAATGATTCTGTCCCAAGCTTGTTGATCCATATAAGTGTAAAATAATCATTATAACCATGATCACCATAACGATTTCCGCTGTATTTGTGTTTATGGAATGTTGCGGCATACATTTTCACCAGCACATGCTGGCCTCTTATCCACCATTTCAGGCAAGCTCGTGCATGAGAACTGACGTCAGCCGTAGCGAAAGAGTGTTACCCTTAGCTTAGGAATTGGCTCTCTAAACTAAAAGTTGCTCTCAGCCACTTTGTGAATAGGTTTTAGGAAAAAATACTTGTACTTAAAAACTTTTAGTACGAATTAGGAGTACTGTAAGTTGTAAGATAAAATGCTTTGTGAATATGGGCCCTGAATGTTATTGATTACTTATTGATATACGCGTTTATCGCACATTCTTTTCTTAAGGGAGGAAAGGGGACTTCAGAAAATTAGGCTACACATCACTACTAACCTCGTCACTATATCCTACGTAAATAAATTCCCAGATATCTATAGCACTTGTTAACGGGCACCTGGGCCCATAGTCGCAAAGCATCTTAAGGCTAAAAGCATCTCCTAACTTGCCTGTTCAGGAGAAACTCCTAAAAATAATGGGCGTGTCAGTCCTGCACGCAGGACTCCTACTTTCTTTGACTAAGAACAGACCTTGATTTAGAGACCCAGGCTTTCTGGACTGAGTTTGCAGATCCAATCATCTGCAATGTTTTTATTGTGTTCACCCTTCTTAAAGTTCAACCTCTCTTGCATAACTTGTTCTTTTTGCATGGAATTCAGTCTCTTTCGCCCAATATTATTTCTCATGTCTGTATTCCCGTTTCCTCTCACAATTTTCACTCAGCTTTTGTCCAGTTCAACGCCTCATAGTTGAACGGAAAGAAAGAAAAAGCAATGAAGCAGAGCTGTTTTTATGTTTTACTTGCACAAATGCATTTTCATGCTTTATTCTGCATGGATAGTTAACTGCATGCTAGCAGTTAACATCAGTAAAACCTCATTAGGCTTTATGGGGTTACATTTTCACTGGATGGGATTCTTGTTGGAAAACCAATCGATTCAATTTATGCTTTTACTAGTTTTACTGGTAAACATTTTGAGTCACCAGTTAACTAGTAAGATCAGAAGAGGCTTTAACTAGGTCATATTTTGGCCTTCAATGAAAACTTGTGACAGGCTGAATCGTGATGTATAAGTTAATTGCAGTATTGATGCAGTTCTAGATCACAGCCCCCTTAATTACAGATTAGCAAGGTGCAATTAGCCAGTGTGGCTAACTTTTTAAAGAGGGAGGTGATTGGGGGCTGTGGAGGGTCTGAAAATGATGTCATGTCATACTCACGGAGGGGAGGGGGATAACGTCTGGGTTTCGAACCTGACCCCTTGACAGCTGCCGGCCTCAACTGCCTCGCTGTGTATGTGTTTCAGATGGAGGTGGAGAGCATCAAGAAGGCCCTCTGCAAGTGAGGGGGGGTGGGGGGAGGACACAGCCCACCCGGCCCCACGGGCCACAGACTTGAAGACACGTGACAGCCAAAACCTTCTGTGCCAAAAAACAAACAAACAAATCATGGATAAGTCCTGCCCCCTTACTGTTCTTATAGCTTCCTTTGTTTTTATTTGTTATAAACTCTGCCTGGGGAAATGTGGGGTGTCTGAAGGGACAGGGCCAGGCCACCCAGGCACCACGCGGGTTCCGGGTGCTGAGCCTCACTGGTACTGTTCCCTATCAAATGGAAGCAGCTGTTTCCCACTGCATCTTTCCCACATGCTCGTTTAATTTCTGTGTGGGGGGGCCGTGGAGGGACTTGACACACACCTAGCCCCGCACACGAGCTCCATGGCGACCGTACACCGAGGCCTTCTTGGTTTTCACCGTCCTTTGCTTTGGTCCTTATGGTGATGACAAGGTTTCATTTGCAAACTTAGTTATTTCTTGCAGAAATCTATTATATAAATATATATATAATTATATATACTTTTGTATTTTGATGTACTAAAAATGCAGTTATGTGTGGAAAATTTTATTAAAAAAACACACTAATTGTTTTTCTTTTCTCATTTATTGTAGCACTTGTTTCTGTGGTTGTGTTGTATGATGTTTTCCCTGACAGCAGCCCAGCTGCTTATCAAGTTTCTGCCACCTGGTGTCACCCTAGAGCCATCTTTGCAGTCACATGGCTCTCTTAGAACTGGCACTCAGACACAGCTCACTCAGACATAACTTGTGAATGGTCAGGAGGCCAATGGGACGTAACAAGACAACACCAGTAGACATTCACCCACAAAACAGCAGCTGTCCATGCCAAATGTTTGGTCATGTGACCACAGTAACATTTCTGGTAATTCTTGGCCTCTGGTTTACAGTTGGGAAAAGGCGTTGCTTCATATCCAGTTGTGCAAAACTTCTGCAGACTGTGAGGTTGCACCTTACGCTCGGGGCCCCGAGAGCAAATTCCCATCACTGGTTGTTTGCACAGTTGTGCAGCATAACCTGCGCTCGAGCAGACATGCAGCCACATGCGGCGAGTTAGCCTGCGTGTTATGACTGGGAGTTTACCCTGCATTAGCGCACAGGGCCAGATTGAGCAAGAATCGCAGGATTATTGGGGGATGGGATTTGCCAGGACAGGACAGGGAGAAGGTCAACAGTGCAGAAAATAAACATAGAAGATGCAGGGGAAGAAAACAATGGACCCAGCACAGGTGGAGACTGTATGGGACTAGGGGGTTAAAGACACACATTTGAACACTCCAGTTTATACACTCTACCAAGAGTCAGAGTGGGGTGAACAAATCAGCATGAAGAGCCTCTGTACCCACAGCTGACCCTGTCTTCAAGATGGCTGGAGGGGCACCCCTTCACCTGAGCCAGCAAACACACAGCAGCTTAACAGTCCGGCATCCTGGCCCTATCAGGAACAGGCAATTGCCCTTTACTATGTTTGTTGTGGGTGAGGGTGCCCACAGAGACACAGGCTCGTCTAGCATGGCCAGCCACATGCCCCAGTCACTGTGGAGATGACAGGGTGATGTCATTTATCTAGAGCACCACAAGTACCCGGCACAATGCCAGAGGGCGCTCGAAGGGCACGGGCACAGCTGGCATCGCCTATCACGCGGCACACTGACTGACCCCCAACCAGTCTGACAGCAAACCTGCAGACGTCAACCAGTCAGCTGCATGCCGGGAAAAGGCGTAGGCATCGCATGGACCGCAGAGAGTGCCTGGAGAACCGGGAGCAGTGGGGGCAGCACCTCTGGACGTCAGTGCCACTAGCGCGGGGACGCTGGGACCCAAGGGCGTAACTTTGGCTGGAACATTAGGGGGTTGAGGTCTCCACCCATTACGGGGGAAACATGATTATTGGGGGAGTTGTATTAGCTGGTTTTGACTTACTGGGGGGGCTACAACCTCCCCATCCCCCCATAATTTACGCCCATGCTGGTACCTCAGCCCTTTATACCTCCGTCCCCATTAGAGTGCGTCTGTGTCTCACCGGGGTTCGGAGCAGTAAAGAGAAATAAACGTAACTTTATATAGAAACATCAACAGGCGCACTGGACGTGCTGACGCTGGCTCTGTTGATTTTCCTAATCGCGATCTGCTTCGTTTCATACTTATCTAAATTTGGTAGCCAGGTTTATTTGCTTTTAAAATGCACTTCCAGGGAGGTGCTGTATAGACGCTGCAGTCTTGTGTTAATAGCTCAGTCCCAATGGAAACCTGTAATTTTCACCGCGTCCACCGCTGGACATGTTTTAATGGCCCTCGACATTTCTGTGCGACAATGACAATGTTAATATTGTTTAAATGATTCAGTGGCATGCCTTTGTGTGGCGTTGTTTTGGGGCTATTGAACCTACCCGTACCTGAGAATGACTAACCTTTCTGACTGGGGTTTTTACATGCATATTTCTGTCGGCCCACATGTACAGGCTCGTTAAACAGAAATACAGGGACGCAGCCAAAACCCAGCGGTTTCCCCTTATCGGTGTATTACACTGTTTTCTCAAACGTAAGTGCTGACAAACAAAAACATTCACCAATCTGAAATATTGACTGGGAAAATTCTTTTTTTTTTTTTTTTTGCTGCCGAAGTAATCTGTTAAAGATATCAAGATTGTTTTGTTTTGAAAAAAAATATTAATTAAAATGTAGAGGGCTGCGCTAGAGTTCTACATTTTGTTCCCACGAGATAAACTAAAGCTGACTTCCCTTTTTAAAATATATTTCAGAAAATATCGATATAAATCACCGTCCCTGACGTCGCGGCGCAATGAGAAATCCATGCCTGCAAAACAAACAAACAAACAAACAAACAAAAAAAAACTGTGCAAGATGAAAAATTCGGCAGCGAAATACACATGAACTCTGCCGGGCAAGTCCCGACAGCCACCGGAGAGGAATCTCATAACATTCCCAACATCTTAAGCAGGAACAGCAGGCGTGGGTAGCGCGCAGACACTCGTCTCCAGGGCTTGGGATCCGCGGGAGCGTCCGGCTCAAGCGTCCGTCAGCTCAGTGGCCAGGCAGGCAGCCTCCGGCTCGGCACATCGGCTGTGTATTTTTATATTTAGCGCGCCGTACTGATAGTGTTTCAGCGCAACCTGCCAAAGCTCGAAGGGGAAAACAGTGAGTTCAGCAGACTTACTTTGAATACAGGCTTTTAACCCAGAAACTGCTGAGCAAGATTTACAAAAACCAACATTAATATGAGAAGCGTAATGCATAAATCAGGGTTATCATGAGCACCATATGAACAATGCTTACTTACGCCATATGTCCCCCTCCGTGCGCAGGAGCGCCGGCAGCGCCCACATGGCAGTGAGACTCCGCCAAAGCGGCTACGCATCTTCCGCTTTTGTCGCACAGGTCATCGCTGCCCAAGACGCGATACGGGGACCCTTTCTGCCGATTATCTGGGTCGCATAAGCTGGCGAGCCGGACCGGCGTGACTTTCCGCAGCAGTCTGTTAAACTTGGGAATTTGCGTTTGGAAGAGTGAGTGGGGCGCAGTAATTAAGGAACCTGTGACAAAGGAGCCCGGAAAAGCGACACTGCGCTGACATTACCTCGCCAGGTGAGCGGTGTTGACTTTTCTAGGGTATTGTGGGAGATATTTCATTCTTATTTGTTTTTTTTTTTTTTTTTTTTTTTTGCGTAATTACATAACGATCCTGGACCTATACGTTTTTTTCTCCTCCGGGAGGGCAAACTAGTTAAAACTGGACCGAGCAGTTAAGATAAGCTACCTGACCCGAGAATAATTGAGATGCGCACCGAGATGATTAAGCAGGAGATGCGAGGCGGCGCGGAGACGCGCCTCCCCCGGCGGCAGGTGCTCCCACCTTAGACCCAGTGAGCCCTTTCCGGTGGACCAGCGGCGCTTATCCCCCAGACAGACAGTCGGGAAAGGTAGCGCTCACTAGAGGTGCGGCTTACCATGGAGATCTCTCCCTGCCAGCCAGCAGCAGACCCCGGGGGCGATCATGCACCCGGTATACTGATGGCTGCCAGCACGGAGAGGGCGGATGTTACCAGCCCCAGCCAGCTGCCCAAACAGCGCTCGCTACGGGCTGTCTATGTTCTCAACGATGGGCTGAAAGCCGTGGCCGCCAACAGCCCGGAGTCGGGCGCCCTGCAATGCCTGCAGCGTGCCTGCGACGCCGAGAGCGCCATTCTCACCACGGTGACCTTCGGTCGCCTGGATTTCGGCGAGACCACGGTGCTGGACACATTCTACGACGCGGGTGAGTATGACAGCTGGCCCGGGCACATCGCACTCTGAAATATGCTTGGGAAATGGCAGCCCCGGGCGAAAGTCTGTCCCCTGAAATTTTTCATAACTTTTATACATTTTATCAGCTAATTGCAGTCAAACTTCTTTAAAACAGAGCAATTATAAGCTCATGTTCCCTACGTGGTCAAATGCGGCACGTCCAGCGCCCCCGTCCCATTTTACAAATGTTGTTTCATTTTTACAGTTCATTTATACTTCGGAAATGTACATAATTAATTTCAATGTGCCTGAATGTAACTTTATATTCGTCAGCTTACGGAGGGAGGCTCTGGTATTCTTCTATACGTGTTTGACAGCTGTTTTACCTATTCACATACATTTTTCTTACACATTTTAAGTAATTTACAATTAAAATTAAACTTAATACTGCACGAACATGATCACATAGGCCTAGTATTTCCAATAAAAAACAACGGATTATGCTTCACTTCTCTAGTCTATAAATACAGGTCTGGTAATTTAGCTAATTTTTCTGTCTTTTTTCTAAACAAAGGACACTTTGACTGCAGCTGGACCAAAGGTTTCACGACGCACCAGTAAATGGTAGATTATCAGTTGCTGATATTGGAGCTATTAATTTATAAACGTTAATTTTAAGACAGCCTATAGTAGACCTATATTAAGTACAAGCATTTAAAGTACAGTATAGTGTAAACACTTAAAATCATACATTACAGTACCTCATACGAATGGAAAGCAGGAATGTGGCTATATGGAATTCACTTTGATCTTAATACGGTATCCTAGGTGCGGACCTGCGATGTTCTCTCTGCCGGACATTTGCCATACTAATATGAACACTGACAATTAAGCCGGCCGCTAATGACTTTGGGCGTGTGTTTATCGCCCGTTCGCCCTGGTGCAGCTGCTACGGGCCGAATTGTCAGCGTCTGTAAACCTACACGCCGCTTGTCCAAATGCGCCTCTATTTATACGCAGTGGCGACCCGCGTTTGAGCCTCCCTGGCGTTTATGCGCGGTAGGTCTGATAATAATAGTATTTTAAATGACACGTGAAAACAGAGGGGTCTTGGTCAGGTACTGCGCTGCATGGAGAGCCAAGCAGGTGATTTGTGCAAGGAGAATCTGTGCACGTGGGTCTGGAGTTTGTGTGTGTGTGTGTCTGCCTCATGGTACCCCTCCCCCCACCCCCCCAGACATCGCTGTGGTGGACATGAGTGACGTATTCCGACAGCCATCTCTCTTCTACCACCTGGGTGTAAGGGAGAGTTTCGACATGGCCAACAACGTCATACTGTACCACGACACGGACCCCGACACCGCCCAGTCACTCAAGGTGAGTCTGTATAAGGCTACACGCCCCTGACCCGTGCGTGCGCACACACACACACACACACACACACACACACACACACACACACACACACACACACACACACAAAGGGTCAGGGTGCTCATTGACTCTGATGAGTATGGAGCCTCCTCAAGGATCCAACATCGAGTTGCTGCTACTTTTTGTGACATGCAGACACAGAGGTGTTTTTGAGATGTGGGGTTTTTTTTGTGAAGCTATCTATTTGGAGGAATAGTAATAGTAATAACAGAAAAAACAGCAGGTTTGGACCCTATGTGGGCTTTATAGCAGGCCTTAGATCAGTGTCCGGTACAGGTTTACACCCGTGGATTGATGGCCAGCGTCAATCAAAACACTTAATCCAGGGGTGGCCAGTCTTACGCAGAAAGAGCCGCTGTGTTTGCAGGTTTTTGCCGCAGCTCCCGAATAGGCTCTATTCACGCAATGTATGTGATTAGGGTGGTCCAAAAATGCCAATTTAAAATTACCAGGTCAGACACATGTTACCCTATTTCCACTTCAGAATCAAAATATAACTGCAAAGTTTCAGGCTTCTAGCTCATCATTTAGGGGTCACTCTAGTTTATGCCTTTTTTGCACTATGGATATTTCATTTTGATGATTCACAACATTTATTTTGTTACTGATACAACAGTAATTAAACATTATACTGTAGTAGTAACATGTGTACCACAAACAACAGCGTTCAGTATCCCACATAACTTTTTGTACTGCTCCACAAGCACAAGTAACTTTTTCTTACAATAGCAGACAGTAGAGGCCGGAACGTGCGCTGCAGTCCAGAAAGAAATAACACCTTCAATAACTGCAGATGCACTGTCAGTCTTGGTTTACTGGAGAGTCGTATGACGATGAAAGAAATGTCACAACACTTGTCCCTTGGAGGGTAGTCGACAACCAGTGATTGTTTCTTCAGGATGACCCATCAACCAAACAGAACAATTACTCCGTGTTTTTGCCGCCATACTACTTACTGTAACAATTAGCAAGTCTGGAAATATAAGACAGCAATGCAAAGTATAGTAGTGAAGCTAGACAATAGAAGTTGTGTAGCACAGACACACAGCATGGGTTACGCATAATGAGATAGCTGGCATGCACGCGACAGAGCTGCAGCCGACAGATCAAGGAGTGACAGCGTTGCTATAAATAGACTGGCTGTGAGTGGCTAGTGTGTGCTGCAGCTGCTGTAACAATGTATAATGTAGTGTACGTGTGCTTGGTAGCCTGCATAGTGCAATAGTACAATAGGACTCATTACGTGTTGTTTCAGTGTGGCTGGTAATTGCTTGCAAAAGCTGACATTTGGAGCGACCTCTAAATATTATCCGATTGTCTTCAAATATTCAGTGTTTACTTACATTGTCAATTGTAATAAGGGCATCATTTGTCTGATTCAGTATAAGCAGCATGAAATTTTACTATGTAACAGTGGACCACCGTAATGTGACATATTTCCATTAGACCAGGAGTCGGCAACCTACGGCTCGCGAGCCACATGCGGTTCTTTGACCACGTGACTGCAGCTCTTCTCAGAACAATAGCCGCATTCACATTTTCATGTCCTAATATAATTATCATAATACTTTTGTCAATATTAATTATTTATTTATGGGTTAATATTATTTTTCATTCAAATATTTTTTTAGCTATCTGTGAATGAGGCAGTCCATCGCACGCTTCTGTGATGTTTTAACGGCATCATTTACATCTTCTTCAAAGTCATTCTCTGCGACGAGAGTTACGTCTCCGGTCAAATGGTATGCTTTCTGGAGTTTTCTTTAGTACCTGAGATTGGATGTGTGCTTCAACATTTATTGGGATTCTTAATTCTTTCATATACTTTTTGTAGTAAATCGTCACCATGCCTTCCTAGGTCTTCATAAAAATTATTATATTTCCTCCGATTTACATATTATAGCCAGCTGAGTTGTGACTACATTTGCACTGCTCGTCAGCATAGCAGTAGAAAAGAGGAGAGTGAAGGGCAGACGACTGCAGAGCCGAACAACAGAAGGGGTGAGGGTGACGACTAATTGCTACAGAACTGAACAATGTTGTAATATTAGTCACCTTTGCGCTGTTACGCGTCTGAGTGATTTAAAACTGAGATGCCCCCCGAAATTGGTTTTCTTTATTTTTTGTAAGTAGCCTATTTGAACTTTTATTTTTGTGTTAAATGCATATATGCCCATATCACATTAAGAAATCGTATCTCAAACCCCCTTCTCTACCCATTGCGGCTCATTGTAAATCTTGGTTCAGATATTTAGAAAAATGGCTCTTTGCTTTAAAAAGGTTGCCGACCCCTGCGTTAGACATTATACTGGCAGTCTAGCTTCTGGTTTATGGGGTCAGTAGCTAGACTGAAAACCAAACTGTGATATGGTGATATTATGCTGAAACGCTGTGAATTTTCAGTTTTTTTTTTTTTATATATATATATAAAATGAGTAAGAAGGCAGTAACACCTTTTTATCATGATTAAGCATTTTAAGAAAAACTTTTGTTTTATTATCCCAGGGTTGCGAACTCCCATGCATCGGGCGTGACACTCATGCTTTCTGACTCTCACATTCATGCAAGAAATACGGCAAATCTATATTATTCCATTATAAAGCTAAAATTAGCTACATCAAAAGTGCAAACCATACAGACTATTTACAGGTTAATAATACTGATACATGCATGTAAATGTGTGTGCAGACTTGTCTGAAATTGAAAATCTTTGGCCAGACAGCTGACCAAAGTTGGTGACACTGATTATCCTTAGTAAAATACTGCACAATAAAGTATATTTAAAATAGTATGGCAAAAAAAAAGATTTTTTAATAATTGATTGAGGTTTAACCAAGAAAACAAAAAATAAATGTACAGGAAGGTTTACGTGTCAGAGCAAGGTTATCAAAAGGGAACCAATGCACTTATTTGGAGCTGACTGGTGAACATGTTCAGGCTCTGTGTTTCAAACTGTGCCATTGATCAGCTGTGTTCCACTATCCCATCATGTTGTGTCAAAAGGCATGAGAACTGTTAGCTGTAAATTACTGGGATGAGTCTTATAAGCTCAGGCACACTGTAAAAAATAAAAAGTTGGGAAAACAAAAATTTAAGGCAACCTGCTGCGAAGCATTTTTAAGTTTTCTCAACTTCACGCCCATTTAGTTGCACTGACTTAAT
>JAODLC010000085.1:24861850-24872718 GCA_026781145.1 Hippopotamyrus pictus | reverse complement strand
TATTTATCATTTCCCCTGAACATTAGAAGAAGAAAAATAACTAAACTCGTGTTTATAAGTTACCTGAACATTTATTATGTGTATTTGCTTTTTCAACTTAGAATCTTCATTTCAGTTAACGATTTTGAAGGTTAGATTTTTTACAGTGCAGGGTATGTCTAAATATGCCTGTGAACTCAGCATCAGTCTTGGAGTTAAAAATTTATTCATTAGCATAGACGTGGCATTAGCCAGGTAGCTTGCTTTCAGTAGTAAAAAGCTTGTATTGGTTTCATAACCATTATTAGAAATTTGTTTAAATAATAACATGGCAATTAGAGTAACACGTGTTTAATAGGCTGACAGGCGTCTTCACTGTAGACGGCCAATATGCCTCTTCTTGGCTCGTGTCCTTGATTATTCACGATTGACATCTTTAAACGGTCTCTATTTGAATATATATTAAGTAAATTATATTGTATAAATTTACTTAATTATAAATCTTAGTCTACATTATAAAATAATTACTCCATTTTCCCTGTGATGCGTATTCTGGTCCATAGGCTGCTGGCCTTTGTTCACATCATTTCGGTTGAAGTCGAAAGTGTGCTTTAAACTGAGATATGCTGCACAAGTTTTTCTCATCCAGCTTCTCTTTAAAGAGCAGAAAAACATCAAGAAACGCAAATCAGTAACACTGATGAGAAAAATGTAATAACAGCAGGAAACAGATTTAACAGATTAGGCATTTCTGGGGTGAGAAAACGAATTTAAATCTATTAATAAGAGAATAGAGAAAATAAAATTGTTTTAGGGTGTATTGGGTTAACTCTGACAAAGGAGTGTGGCACTACTGTTAAAAGATAAATAACACGAAAGATTAAAGAGTGTAAAAGAGAGTCTTGTTGTCCAGCTTTTGGACAAGCGTATAGAAACCGGAAGTTGATTTGTATACAAGAATCTGGATGATGAGAGTTCATAGAGCCTATTAGATTACTAAATAGCGGACTGATTGGCGGAAGAGTCCTCACACCTGGGCCTGAACAGCTGACCTAAAAGGTTATCCCAAAAACCTGCACACACACTGATCCTTTGCAGATAAGATTGGCCGCACCTGATTTAGTGTATCGAACCATTATCCCAAATCAAGCATGGCTGGAGAAGCTGGATAAGCAAAGATGCTCATTGTTGGGTTACCCCCACTTCAAAAATCTCTCTCATGCCGCTGATTTAAAACAGGCCTTAGATCAGTGTGCAGCACAGGTTTGGACCCTGTGTGGGGTTTATAGCAGGCTTTAGATCAGTGTGCAGCACAGGTTTGGACCCTATGTGGGGGTTATAGCAGGCTTTAGATCAGTGTACAGCACAGGTTTGGACCCTGTTTGGGGTTTATAGCAGAGGTGCAGATGGAGGGGATACAGGGGACTCTTGTCATCCCCAGTTATATAAGGACCCTGATCTGCCCCCCACTTTTGATGGGAAAAAATAGAATTGCAGGCAACCCGCAGGTTGTGAACAAGATTCACTCCCTAGGTAAGTCAAATTTGCAAGTAAATCAGAAATATAAAACAGTACATAATAATAATAATAATAATAATAATAGTGATTATTATTATACTGTAATAATAAAAGAAATTACATATAGTACTGTACTTCTGGCTGACCATTAAAGGCAGGCAGTGTTTTCATAAGCATCACAAAGCAGTGCATGCGTTCGTTATCACAGACCATTTTATTTAAACCAATTCTTTTAATTAATATGCATTAGGGCAGTCCATTTGTAGGTATGAGTTTTCTGTAAGTCTGATGTTGTTAACTAGGGACTGCCTGTATAATAAGTAAATAAAATCCCTAAATTGGGTTGGATTTTTAAATGTTTCAATTCATCAAACCGTGTCGACCATCACAAACTACTCACAGCTTGTGTTTGCTGTTTGTGAGTCCACACATACACTCACACACACACACACGTCGGGTAAACATATCTTTATGGGGACCACTCATTCATTTCTATGGGAAAAATGCTAACGGTAACTATGACACCCATAACCCCCACCCAGCCCTAGCCATAACCATAAGTAACCAAGCAAAATACAAGAGGTTTTGCATTTTTAGTTTTATCATTGCAGTCATAGATTTTTATTAAATTGGGGAAACTGGTCCCCATAAGGGAAAAAAACGGGTATTCATCATGTTGTGGGGACATTATGTCCCCATAAGGTAAGGTATACCCGCTCACACACACACACACAAACACTCACGCACACGCACACGCTCCCACTCCCTCCCTTTATCTCAGTTTGTCGGTAGACAGAATAAAGTGTGCTCATTCCTATTAGCCTACAGATAGCTTTAAAATTTTCCACTTCTTTGATTACCTACCGATTTAATGAAGGATAACTCAAACACAGATTTCACTTTGTAAAATATTTCATATAAAATCATATATACATTGTGCTGAATGCAGTTTTGGTCACATGGACAAAAGCAGTATGCAATACAGGAAAAATGCAATCCGGAAAAAAAAGATCTATCACAGCGTTATTTCAAATAGCAAGCAATGAAAGTGGACAGCAATTCTATATAATCTATACCAAGTTTATGTTGGATGTAATTATGAACATATTTTTTGTCCCATATCTCTAATTTGTAACTGCAACTAAGCTAAAGAGTTCATTTAATTTTGACCTGACATGAAATTATGTCTGTTAGAATTAAGCAGTAAATCTATGAATGTGTCCTCATATAATATGTAACATTACAATGTATTTATACCGAGGTCAGTAAATTTGAACCTCCAACACACTGTAGAGAAGGATACATGTTGTTTAGGTTATTGTCCAATAGGCCATTTGTGGATGATTGGCAATCCCAGACAAAGTGATTGGATGTATGTCGACCAGCGTCAATCTCCTTAGATCAAAGTCCTTAGATCAGTATGCAGCACAGGTTTGGACCCTTCTGGGGTTTATAGCAGGCCTTAGATCAGTGTGCAGCACAGGTTTGGACCCTTCTGGGGTTTATAGCAGACCTTAGATCAGTGTGCAGCACAGGTTTGGACCCTTCTGGGGTTTATAGCAGGCCTTAGATCAGTGTGCAGCACCAGGTTTTAACATCCTCATCCCCTTAAGTACAAGCTGTGTGCTGGATGTGCATGACCTTTAGAGGGACATGCGTATATGCACAGAATTTCGTCTGGAATGCAGGGTGCCTCTCTCCTACTCCAGCCTGGCCTCCGCCTGGCCGCCTCCTGTTGTCTTTGCGTGCAGAAATGAATGTTCCCGTGTGTCCTGCTGCATTTCCTTCCTGAGAGTCTGACCTTGAGCTGTCCCTCATGACAGATGTGACCCCTCCCACACGAATGTCTGCCCCAGGCATCCCCAGCCTCCTGGTTACTCAGGCATTGCAGCTCCTGTCCAATAGGAACATTCTGCAGCGTTAAACTGAGGGTTCCGTCACAGGAGTGATTGTAAAATAGGACCACCTGACTCCCATACCCTGCTTGTTTGCCATTTGCATGCTTTACGTCATCGTTGAGTTGCACCACTACATATGCCACCACAAAGATAAAGATCAGTTTGTAGCTGTACTATGCACAGAACTTGCAGAATGCAGCACTGGTGGTCCCTGACCTGCCTGTGACCTGTTTGGTCACAACCAGGTAGTTTTACTTCATCACATGTAGTAGATTTCAAAACGAGGACCTCAAACATAGTGACTTAATATATTTTCATGGTCATCAATTGTGTAATATTACTGATAATGACTAACCTATGAGCTCCATAAATCTGTAGTCAAATTCATGTCAGTGATGCTACTTGTTAGATCCAGTGAATGTGTATAGCAACCAAATCATATAACATAGGCACTGAGACATCCAGTAAGTAATGCAGACTTGGGAAACTGTAATAATTGTGGTAAGTGGTGAATGAACTAATGAAATTCCTTGTTTTCCACTATTGAAAATGATTGACCATCCAGTGCAGTCATTTTCTTTATTTTAGCACTTATGCCTCCGGTGCTGCTAACTTTGAATACTGACTAAAGTCTAAATATCGGACAGTAATATCAGCCTAGATCGACACATAGGACTGATGCTGATGTCCAGATTTCTAATGGAATTGAAATGTTAACCACAACATCCTGCATCTGTAGTGTATCTCTCATGTGTTGCTTCCATGATTTTAATGTGGAATGTACCATTCGGTGTGTCTGTGCTAATTGTCTGATCTGTTTCCCTCTTTTTAGGACATGGTGACTCAGAAGAACACAGTAAGTATCAATTCGGAGTAGGATCCCGATTTACTCTTTTCTGTCTGCTTGACCTGCAGTAAGGGACAGTTAAATCTATGAGTAATAATGTACAGAATGCTGGGAATGGCTCCAGGGGACCTGTCATCTAACCTCAGCACTGCCCTGATATATTAATACCATCAGCGGCTAGATGATCCTTCCTACCGTTGGTCAGCTCTGCCACTGGGCATCCTAGACTAGGCCACCTAAGCCGGTAACAGCTGGTCAAGGTTTAATGGCAAGTGAACTGTTTCTATGCTGACAAGTTTTCCTGGATCGGGGGAGGGGGAGCTTTGGTTGTCATGGATAGGTATGTGGTAGTCACAGCAACTGGTCGGATTCCATGCCCGTGGCCAGTTGGCACCAAGAGGAGATCCATGATCCAAGATGTTGTGGCGGTGGGGGGTGGGGGCCCTCCGGGGGAGTTCTCTGCGTCCTGAAGCAACAGGAGGGATGCCTTCTCAGGTTACCTTACTTTGATCCAGGCACTGGATCTATTCTCTCTAGCATCAGCCAGATATGTTATAATCCTGCAGGAAGTAAGAAATGCATCGTCGTCACTTCCCCGTGTTGATGGGAGCTTGTTGATTCTCTGCATCAGCTTGATCCCTGTAGCCATTAAGAAGGTGACCGTCAGACCTAAGCCTCACCTCTACTGGAAGCATATACTGGCTGATCTCCCAGTCACCATTCTCCAGGTGTAATATGTACACCCTGCATGAAGCTCCATAAATGGAATCATCCCTAAACAGTGAGACTTCTGCAGTGCATTTGTAGCCGTAGTGGTGACTGTGCCCCTCCATCTCCTCCCCTCTTTGCTTTCCTGTTAACAACAAGTTTTCCACCATTGGTGTAGCTCATTCAGAGGTTATGTCAATGCCCTGAGGGACTTAGACTGCAGGGATTCCATTAAATCTCTTTGGTTGATGGACAGTCTTTGAACCTTGTTTTGTCATTTTCATTGTGGCTCTCTAGTCATTTAAAATCCCTGCATATGCAGTTTAAAAGACAGCACTTGTGTGTCAAGGGCAGAGGTGCCAGTTATAGGAGTCGCGAGCAGATCCCTGGTCTTCCATAGAGCTTTGTATGATTGCAGCTTCACTGACCCAGCTCTTGTCTGACCCAGATGGGCATGATTTGGTGAAGTCGTGCCAAGGCAGTTCTTCACCATGGCGGCCCAGGGCTTGACGGGCGCCATCCGAAGCCTCCCGTTTTTTTGTGCAGTCTCTCCCCCCTCATCTGGTCTCTCTCTCCTGCTATCTGGAGTAGGCCGGAAAGCCGTCTACCCTGGGCTTTCCCTGGGTGCAGCTGCCTCCAGAGTATCGCGGCTCAGGCTTGAGAAACAAAGTATGTGTTTTCCTGTAGCAGTGCATGCTGGGTACTTGCCTAGGGGCCATGATGCTGGTATGCTTGATTCCCACAGCTTGCACCATTTTGCAGTTTCTGCATGGAGATGTTAATATTAACAATGTTTTTGTAGTTACAGTATTATCTGGATCTTGTGTAACTAGATGTCTTAATGCAATTCAATGCTGTACTTGTAAGAAGCACTAAAGCAGGAAACACGTCATGAAAACATTACTTGGTGCACAATTAGTCTTGTAGCTTTTTAGTTTTCACCATGTTGAATATCATCTTTCCACTTACTCTAACCTCAGGCTTCAGGTCTTGTTCAGAAATGATAATAATTTTATATCTGAAGTCCCCCCATCTGCATCCAGCTTCCACACAGTTGTTCCAGAAGCTTTACAGTGGTAACTTGATCCCCACTATCGAATAGCGTAACCTCCTACATTTACGCACTGGTACGCCAGGCCCTCTGGGTGCGCTGTGTGCTAGTTTCAAACTGAGCCGTTCACAGCCCATCGTGCAGACCCTGTATGAGATGTGATGACGATTTGTCATTTTATATCACCGTGCAAGATAGAAGACAGTGAAAACTAAAGCCACATGTTATTCATATGAGGATGTCTGGTGTTGCTAATGTGCTTGCATGGGCTGTATTGTGTTTCATAGCATGACGGAGGCTTCCAATAACAACTGGGTATGTATGGTTTTCAGCAGTCCCAAGGCAAGTGATAAAATCTAGCCAAACATTATTTTTAGAACATTAATAGTCTGGAAAACATTTTTGGTTGTTTACACTGTCCCACATTGCCCCCCTTGATTTTGCCCCCACAGCATCCCCACTGGATCACTAGATTCACCCCGGAAGTTGGGTGCGATCGTTTAGGTGGACTTGACATAGACTCTTTGAGAACCAAAGCCAATGGCCTCCCCTAACCCCACAGGCATCCAGTGGGAACTACTACTTCATCCCCTATGTGATGACAACCAACCACGAGTACATGTGCTGTGAGAATGATGCCCAGCGCCGAGCCTCGGAGTACATGCAGCCCAGCTGGGACAGCCTGCTGGGGCCACTGTGCCTCCCTCTGGTGGACCGCTTTACCAGCTTGCTCAAGGACATCCACGTCACCTCCTGGTAGGTCGGAGCCTCACGTTGGGTCGGCTGGCACACGTGGGAGTTATGGAGTTTGCGTGTTTAACTACTTCCTGCCCACGTGGAGAGGTGCTCACATCATGTGCTTCTGAAGAAATTAACTTTCCATTAGTCCACTCAACTCAAGGACCAACAAGTGCTTAATTTATTGGCAGGGCTGCTTTTTATTTCCTGATGGTCTGTGTTTACCCACTGTTGGCATCCTGCCTGGTGTTGGTTCCATGCTTCGGGGTGCAGCATCTTGAAAGAGGAGACATGAGCCACAGCTTGATGGGAGCCTGGCTGATACAGCTCCCCAGGATGCCCATACCACCTTCTTTAGCCTAAGTAAAAAATGGAGCACTCCTTCTTTCCCTCTCCTTTTCCCTACCATTGCTTCCCGCTCAGTGCATCATACAAGGACACACTACTGAATGATATCCGGAAAGCTCGGGATAAGTACCAGGGCGAGGAGCTGGCCAAGGAACTGGCCCGGATCAAGCTCCGCATCGACAACACAGAGGTGCTGACCCAGGACATCGTCATGAACCTGCTCTTCTCCTACAGAGATATCCAGGTATGACCCGAGGAGTCTGGCTTTTACTTGCACCCTCCTCTGTACTGTGACCTCTGACCCTCCTCCCCATCAGGATTATGATGCCATGGTGAAGCTGGTGCAGACCCTGGAGATGCTGCCCACGTGTGACCTTGCAAACCAGCCCATGATTCAGTTCCACTATGCCTTTGCACTCAACCGGTATGGATAACACACATCATCATGCATGCTCATACACCTTCAGATATCTCATTATGTGAATGCTAACTCTCGGGTTTACTTGGTCTGAGGTCTGGACACTTGTAATGTAAGATGGTGGTTCCCCATTCTGGGATGGGGCCTTTTGTGTGCAGGAGGAACAGCCCGGGGGATCGGGAGCAGGCTTTGCGTGTGATGCTGCAGGTGCTGCAGTCATGTGATCACCCCGCCCCTGACATGTTTTGCCTGTGCGGTCGGATCTACAAGGACATCTTCCTGGACTCTGATTGCAAGGACACCAAGAACCGAGACAACGCCATCCAGTGGTATGAGGTGTTCCCACACCCATCCTGACTCACTAGAGCTTTCTGCGGTCCACGGCATGGCCCATGACCCTCTGTGTCCTGTTATTACACCCCCCAGGTATCGTAAGGGCTTCGAGCTGCAACCCACGCTCTACTCTGGGATCAATCTGGCCGTGCTGCTCATTGTGGCCGGCCAGCAGTTTGAAAACTCCATCGAGCTGCGGAAAATCGGTGAGGGGTCGTGGTGGGGACACCTCCACTTCCTGCCACCTCTGAGGATCTGACACGTGTATCTTACCCTGGCACTCCTGGCTGCCTCCCCAGGTGTGAGGCTGAACAGCCTGCTGGGTCGAAAGGGCAGCCTGGAGAAGATGAACAACTACTGGGACGTAGGCCAGTTCTTCACTGTCAGCATGTTAGCCAACGACATTTCCAAGGCAGTGCAGGCGGCTGAGAAGCTCTTCAAGCTCAAGCCCCCCATCTGGTACCAGTTCATACTCACATGCTCTGCCTTGCACTGCTTTTGCACTCCCTGGGACCAGTGTGGTATTTGTCTGTCCTTTAAATGACTTTATTCAAGTAATTATTGGGATACCAAAGCAGATGGTGTTTTAGGTGTGAATCAGGTCCTAACTAAATCAAGCTCTGCAACACGGGGTCCAGGTGTGAACGTCTATTAAAAACAACTTGGACGGAGTTCAGGATTTAATCAAAGCCATTCAGGTTGGGTACGGTGCCTCAGGACGCACCATCAGGACCTTTTCCAGGGGCTGAGACCTTCCATATTTTATGCTTTACCACCTTCTGCTTACAGCCTCACTGTGTGGTTTCCAGGTACCTTCGTTCCGTGGTGCAGAACCTGCAGCTGATCCAGCGTTTTAAGAAACAGAACCTGGAGCACTCACCCCAGAGAGAGAGGCTTAACTTCTGGATGGACATCATTGTGGAGGCAACCCAGGGAGCCACCAACGGGCTGCGATTCCCGGTACTGACCGCCTCTAAGCTCTGATACCGATACCATGCAGCTGCACCAGGCGTGGGTATCATATGGATAATCGCATGATATCAACAGTGCGTGTTGTATTTGACGATACCATCAGACCACAGCTGATTACACCATTCAGCTGGTGATACAGCGTATTTCAGCATCTGCGCCCAGCCCAAGCAAGGGTTCAGCCTCGCCACCCCCTCTCTCTCCCCTCCACCAGGTGCTGATCCTGGAGCCGACCAAGGTGTACCAGCCTTCGTATGTGTCCATCAACAGCGAGGCGGAGGAGAAGAACGTATCGATCTGGCACGTGTCTCCGGCAGAGACGGTCAGGCCCCCCCCTGCCCGCTGTCCTCTCTCTGCCCCTGACCCTAAGCCTCACATCCACTGTGTATCAGTATAACTGATATCCAGTGCTAGCTTGCCAAACTGATATATGAAGAGCTGTTTCATTCGCACTAGAAATGGTAATACAATAGCAATGGTAATAATAATAATAACAGATCACTGTAATTCTCACATCTTCTCTCTCCCTCTCCTCTCCTCTTCCTCAATTCTTCCCTTGCTTTTTCTCTCTGAACTCATCCTGGGACCCAGAAGGGCATTCACGAGTGGAACTTTACGGGCACGTCCATCAAAGGCATCAGGTAGACGCTTAGTCTCTATCACTGATCTGATGGGAGCTTGCGGTCAAAGAGGCCCACAGGTCAAGACTCCAGCTGACTTCAGCTTGCTTAGACTATAGATACTGATTCCTGTTAACTTCACACCCTGTGGACTCCAGGGGGAGGGGCTTTAGGAGCCCTGATGTGTACATATTAGCCGATAGAGAGCATTAATGCAAGCGCATGATCTCTAAGTTGCACTGATGCTCTTTGTGTGATATTTAATCATATTAATTGAAATGTAAACACTACATTTCAGGAAAAATTATGCATTAAATCACATAGGTCTATATCTGTATGTGTTTATGGCTTACAGCTTGTGGGTTGGGGTTTCGCTCAGGGTTTGTGGGTTTTCTCTTACATGCTAGTTGAGAATTTGATGTTGCTCAGATGCTGTTTCTGGGTTAGAATCCTGTTAATTTAGCTGGTAAAAACTAGTTCAGTAAGCAGTTTAGGTTTGAATGTTGAGATCCTCAAAAGACCCCTTGGGAAAAACAATGTTTTTGTTGCTGCCGTCTGAAATAATCAGATGGTGATTTAGCACTGACCATAAAATGTCCTCCCTTAAGAGTGGGAGGCGTGGGAAGATGGATCGTGGGGCAGAGCTAGCTTGTTGGTGCCTCTCAGGTTACTGTGGGTCGGGACAGATGCTTTCTGAACTTTGACTGATTTTCCTGGTTACCATGGGCTGGCACATGCAGCCCTATTTAGTTCTGTTATACTGAGACAGTTACCTATCAGTCCATTTGAGTTTAATAAAGACCTTTAATTCATAGAGGCTCTTGGAGTGCCTCCTTGTTGCTCGCACACACCATCGCCCTTGGCTGATGTGCATGAGTACACAATGGCTTCTGTTTGGAGATACACTCAGGACCAGATACTAGCCACAGTGGTAGCCACCAGCAGTTGAGGTTAGATAGACCATGAGTGGGCCTTTATCCACCAGTTCTGTCTTTGATGGGCCCTCCCTATACTTTCCCTCTTCAGTATCTCCAAGTTTGATGAGCGCTGCTGCTTTCTCTATGTCCACGACAACTCAGACGATTTCCAGATCTACTTCTCCACTGAGGACCAGTGTGGCAGGTGACCCAGATCCTCATTGACGGGTTCAGCTGAGAGTGGGGTGGGGAACAGATGGATTTTCTTTCGGTTAAAGGAGACGTGACATTGTTTCCTTAACCCTCTGGAGCCTAGTATGTCGTCGACGACATAGAGTACATTTCGCATCTGTTTCAGTTTATATCTTGCTGAAATCTTAATGTACAATCATGGAAAAAACGCTGGCTAAATCCGTAATCTGTCTTCTTTTCAAAACGTCCAATGTTGGAAGTATTAAAGCTTTTTAAATTAGGTTAAATCGGCAAAAAAGTAAACCATGTCATCTTACTTTGTTTTACCTGCA
>JAODLC010000085.1:24684307-24708753 GCA_026781145.1 Hippopotamyrus pictus | reverse complement strand
GTACCTGGATCTTATTTTTCAGATACAGCAGCTGGTGTGATGATACAATGTCCAGCAGTAAGATGCAGAAGCTGTCCCTTTGTTACTCTTTCCTTTTTGCTCTACTTTTTCTTATGCATTATTTTTCTTTCCCTGACTATCTCTCTGACTCCCCCCTTTTAATTTTTTTTATTTTTATTTACTTTTTATTATTATTACTATTTTTTTTTTTGTATTTTTTTTTTCTCTACTTCTGTCTCTCTCCTCTTTCTCTCCCTCCTCTCTTCCTCTCTCTCTCTCTTTTACTTCAGTTAACTTTCCCTGTCGGCTCCGGCTTAATGGCACAATAATCTAAAATGGTTAATAAAGAGTATATCTCAAGTAACAAGAGGAGCTTAATCTGAAGCTCCACTTGGCAAAATAAAAGTGTTGGCACAATAAAGCATCCAGACTAACATCCTGCTTGCTAAACAGCCGGACACAACAGGGGGGAAAAAAAAAAAGAATAATAAATCAGGGTAAAAGTCTCCGTATCACAAGGGACTGAACATGTGTGTTAATTTATTTAAATATGAAGTATTTATGGTGGATGTAGCATAAATATCTTATGATATTCACTGTTTTTTAATGACAGTGAAAACAATTTATATTAAACTGACATATTTCAAGATGGTCCACAGGGGGCGCCAAATACATTCTTAATCATAAAACATATGAAAAAGAGCAGCAGATAATGGAATCCATAGGTGAGTCAGAAGTGCTTTCCCTAACAAATATGCGCTATATTTGGATATTTTCACCAATATTTTCAGAACTCCATTTATTACATATATTACGGCCCATCAGAACCGGTGATACTTACATACCTGTAACATGGAACGGGAGTGAGTGCAGCTGTAAGACTGGCCTTTGCTGCAATTAAAAACCACCTACAGACATACCATCCAGTCTGCAAGTATTCATCTCCAAATGGAAGAAAAATGCCTGAATTCTGTAAAAATACTTTTATCGGTTGGCAGGATAAACCTATGTTTTATGTTAAGTTCAGGATATTTCTATAGCACATTTCAGACAAGCAGAATTGACACAAAGTGTTGAACAAATCAGAAAAGCAAAGAGGACAAACACATACAACATCACGACTCTAGATAGCTCCTATATTGAATTAAAAACCAAAGAATAAAAATGGGTTTTTAACCAAGCTTTGAACATGGACAGTGTTGGTTTAGCTGCCGGCTGATCCAGTGTCCACAGGCAGACTGTTCCTCAGCTGCGGGGCAGCAGCTGCAAAAGTGCTGTCAGTCTTACACTTGGACCTGGGGGGGTAAGAAGCAGGTCCTGATCGGAAGGTATGTGGGTCCTGTTTGCTGCATATTGGGTCAAAAGGTCAGGGATATAAGTAGGTTCCCGTGAGTCTTATAAGTAAAGAAAAGAGCCTTCAATTTTGTCATATTTATATACATAATGAACGGCTATGACATGAACATGGCTCTCTGTCTGTGTCCAGTACGCTGACAGATGCCATGTGATGTATTATGAAAAACATCTGATTGGGTGTCTGATTGGGAAATTAGTAAAATCTATAATATTTGCTATATAGATTCTTCATAAGCTATGAACTCACCACGTTAAGTTACTTGAAGATCAACTTCAGTTCTATGTAACACCTACAATCTACAATGCTGCCACCTTGTGGCATAGTCCAGGTATGGCCGTGTGGGACGGCTCACTTGCTGGTGACACTACCTGAACATGCATAGCTGCACACTGCGGTCAGCGGGATACAGAGTCTACACAGATTCTGCAGCACAAGCAAACTACAGGTAAAATTTATAGCACTTATATGGGCACATACACCAGGATACTGAGGCTTCCAGGGGAGGTGAGGTCATGCAGTGTGTTTGCTGACCCTGCTTGGCACTAAACACCCTTTGGCAAATGGAGACATGGGAATGAGCCAATAACACTGCTGGCAGAACCGAGACTGTAATGTGGCTGTCTAAACAGTAGAGGGCAGTAGAGAGATTGCTTCCCAGAGATCTGTACAGTATGACGTTGTTGGTTTCTTAAAATGCAGAAGTTTTTCTCCCTTCACCTGCACAAAACTAGGCCAGCAGTGGAAGTGTAAGAGATCACCAAGGTGCAGAGTGACACATCACTCCCTGAGCCAAATGCCGACAGGGAGAGCCATTAGTCACAGCAGGAAAGACTTGGCAACACCTAAACAGGAGCTTTTCTATTAATTATGAGCCATGAGGTCAGTTATTCCTGGTTCATGAGATCCCTGCACAATGAAATGCGTAACACTCACTAAAGCACTGACACAATGGCTGTTATTCATACTAAATTCATACTAAATTTAAAATCAACATCACTAATAGTGATAATTTCACACAATTAACTGCGGAGCTCAGTGTTAGACATACAGGACAGCCTCCCTGCACCTGCAGAGCCTGTAGAAGCAACTTCAAGTCTGACAGAGTAGCTCCCACTTAAAAATGGACCAGCCTACAATACTCTACAGGCCTGAGACCCTGCAGGACCTATATAAAGTGCCCTAAGATTCACACAGGAGCCCCAGTAAGCTCTAACGACAGGTGTCGCTTGGATAGAGCAGGCAGGGCATGACACAAAAAGTACGTTGCGGAAATTGTTTTGTTTACAACACACTGAGGATAGTGACAGAAGTTACTGACAAAAGTTCCCTAATGTTGTCGTTTCTCCAGTTAGCCATGTGCGATAACATCTTCTTCCTGTAAATGGCCCTTCTTCTTTGACCTTAGATGTTTCTATTTATCCATTTTCACACCAGTTGCATGATAGAAATGTCATCAACACACCACTTGCTCACAGTGAATTATCTGGAACTACTCGATTCACACATGAGGGTCAAACAAAAGTTACCTACACTTTGTACTAGGGAGCTAGTAGGATTAAAGTCTACTTAATGTCTGGTACGACTGA
Organism: Hippopotamyrus pictus; assembly: GCA_026781145.1. NCBI lineage: Eukaryota > Metazoa > Chordata > Actinopteri > Osteoglossiformes > Mormyridae > Hippopotamyrus > Hippopotamyrus pictus. The sequence goes on along the minus strand of JAODLC010000085.1, from coordinate 24,705,810 downwards.
TTTGCATTTACACATATTGCCTCTCTGGGTAATGTCTAGAAAATTTCAGGGTAGCAGTGCATATCTGAAAGTGACTTTACAGAGCTGAGATGCTACAGGACAGGAATAGAGTACCCTACAGACTTGAGACCTGGCAGGCCAGGAATAGAGTACCCTAGAGGACTGAGACCCTGCAGCCCATGAATAGAGCACCCTACAGACCTGAGACCCTGCAGGACAAAACTAGAGTACCCTAGAGGACTGAGATGCTGCAGGACAGGAACAGAGTATCTTACAGGACCCTGCAGGACGGGAATAGGGTACCTACAGACCTGAGACCCTGCAGGACAGGAATAGAGTACCTACAGACCTGAGACCCTGCAGGACAGAAATAGAGTACCCTACAGGCCTCCGACCCTGCAGGACAGGAATAGAGTACCCTACAGACCTGAGACCCTGCAGGACAGGAATAGAGTACCATACAGGACTGAGACCCTGCTCGACAGGAATAGAGTATCTGCGGACCTGAGACCCTGTAGGCTGGGAATAGAGTACCTTACAGGACTGAGATCCTGCAGGAAAGGAATAGAGTACCCTATAGATCTGACACCTGACAAGCATAGGACAGTGTTCCTTACAGACACAGACAGCCTCCAGGTTCCGCTAGAGTACCTAACAGACACTGAAACCCTGTGGATTTAGGGTACCGTTTTATGTACTGTGGCACTATTGGCACTTACACTGTCCTGTTTTAAATTGGTGATTCCACCAGGTCAATATAAAAGACTCCAGCAAGGCAGCCCAAAAAGAATAAGAACAAAAATGGCACTAGTCAGGCCCAAAATAGCTGCACTCAAATTCCCTGCATGGGAAGAACTCCCAAGGTACACTCAAGGAGCTTAGAGGGGGAGGAGACAAGACATGAGACATGCACAAGATGGGAAAGGAGGAATCGTGACAACGGGCAGCACAGTGACCCAAGAGGCCCCCCCTCCCACTCTTTGGCAATAAGTATAATGAGGATGAGGAAGTACGGCCTGGTTGACCATGAGGAATAAAGCAGCAGCAGCCATGTGACACAGGAAGTAGCACCTGCAGGACAGGCCCTGAGCAGGGCACAGGCAGCACAAAGACCAGAACTGGTACCTCTCTGTACCTCTCTGCATTCTCATTAGGGATAATGCGGCTCCACCTCCCCCGCCCTCAGGCACCGGTTGGCTGTCTTCACAGACAGAGAGCCACAGTGACCAATGAGCTGCCTGAAGCAGGGTCACATACAGCATGTGCTGCTCTCCACAGGACAACCCCGGCACAACAGTCACACAAACTGAGAAACGGGCTAAGTGCACTGGTAGCTTAGCTTCCTCATCCAGACACACATGTTTTACGTGCTGATAACATAACATACAGCGAAGGCACCAGCTTCAGCTGGACACAGCCTGAGCCACATGGATACAAGAACGGGGCGGGGCGTCATAACAGCAAGCAGCCGTTCAGCACGCAGCACTGTTTTCTTGGTCTCTCAGCACACAGCACAGTGTTCCTGGGCCTCTCAGCACACGGCACTGTGTTGCTGGTCTCAGCAAACAGCACTGTTTTCCTGGTCTCTCAGCATACAGCACTGTATCCCAGGTCTCTCAGCACGCAGCACAGTGTTCCTGGGCCTCTAAGCACACAGCACTGTGTTCCTGGGCCTCTCAGCACACAGCACTTTGTTCCTGGGCCTATCAGCACACAACACTGTGTTCCTGGTCTCTCAGCAAACAGAACTGTTTTCCTGGTCTCTCAGCATACAGCACTATATCCCAGGTCTCTCAGCACACAGCACAGTGTTCCTGGGCCTCTAAGCACAGAGTACTGTGTTCCTGGGCCTCTCAGCACACGGCACTGTGTTCCTGGTCTGTCAGCACACGGCACTGTGTTCCTGGTCTTTCAGCACACAGCACTGTGTTCCTGGGCCTCTCAGCACACAGCACTGTGTTCCTGGACTTTCAGCACACAGCACTGTGTTCCTGGACTTTCAGCACACAGCACTGTGTTCCTGGGCCTCTAAGCACACAACACTGTGTTCCTGGGCCTCTAAGCACACAACACTGTGTTCCTGGGCCCCTTAGCACACAGCACTGTGTTCTTGGGCCCCTTAGCACACAGCACTGTGTTCCTGGGCCTCTCAGCACACAGCACTGTGTCCCTGGTCACTCAGCACACAGCACTGTGTCCCTGGGCTCCTCATCACACAACAGTATCTCCTGCAATCATTTCTCTGTGTTTTGGGTTCCCATGGTAACCATAGGACAGATAAGTCAAAGTGCTCATTTGTATGTATAGTTGTGGGGTCTGAGACAGTCACTCTGTGTGTAAATGTGTCCAACACAGAGAAGCCTCGTGATACCGCTGTGTGACAGCACAGACCATGCAGCACCGATGAGCATCTATAGTACAGACTATTACAAAGAGCAAGAAAGACATTAAAAGAGTGGAGCCCTTGGAGTCTTTAAGACTGCTGAGGATGCTGTGCTGTGGGTTCAGGGAGCTGGAGGCCATGATACACACAGGACGCAGCTTAGCCATCTGCTGAGAGCCAAGCCTGAGTTCAAACCAGCCGCATGCTGCCAGTAACACAGGCCATGGAGCCCCAGGGGAGCCCCGCAGCACAGGGGAGCCCCAGAGCATAGAGGAGCCCCGCAGCACAGGGGAGCCCCAGGGGAGCCCCAGAGCACAGGGGAGCCCCGCAGCACAGGGGAGCCCCAGAGCATAGAGGAGCCCTGCAGCACAGGGGAGCCCCAGAGCATAGAGGAGCCCCAGCGAAGGCCTGGAACCCAGCGGCTCACAGTTAGCTCCCGTGGCCCCCGCCTTTGCTCCATTTGGACAGGGGGTGTGTGGGTGTGATGGGGTTTGGTTAGGGCCTCGTAAGAAGCCCAACCCCCCCCCCCCCAATGACTCCCCATCCCTTCGATTCCTTTTCCTCTCTTCCCCTCTGTGGTGTGTGACTGTTCTCCATCTTCCAATGGGTGGATGTCCAAAGATGGAAGCCAACAGGGACTGATCCACAGCGGTCAGCTCCGCCCTGCCGCTCCATAGGAGATTGCTGTCTGTTAGCTGCGGCAAGACACTCCTGCTCTCAGACAGCTGTCGCTCACTGCCTCCACCTCTCAGCACCACTTCCAGCTTTTAAAATTAAAATTGAACTGCAGAAATAGTGAAAAGCATGTCAGCGTCCAGTAGGACTACCACCTAACCCATGTCATCCCAGACACTTGCAACTAGGAAAGGATTTGCAGAGTATCATTTCTATAAAAGGGGCTTAGATTTCACTTAAGCACTAAGTTCTCTCTGTGTGCTGATTGGTCAGTCTCCAATAATCATGCATGTGTCACTAATGTTAATGTGAAACAGCTGGATGAGTCTTTCAATCAAGCAATCAAACCAGTCAAAGCACAAGAAGAATTGAACTAATTAGCCAAGCACAGGAACTTTTCAGTTTTAAAGTAGTCTGGAAAACCTGAAGTAGCTTAAAATGTCCTCCCTAGCATAGATTAGGTAGTACAGTAACTCTAACATCCAGGCTGCTAATCAGGGTGTAATGGGCCGCTGGGAATTGCAGTGCTCTTCACTGGCTGTCCAGGGCCTCGCACACACACAGACACGCATGGCCTTTTGGGGGATGTTCCTGCAGTTGGGTGGGCACTAAGAAGAACATGAGCCTGGGCAATAGGGCAGGAATTAAGGTGATTATGAAGATGAACATGAGGACAGGAATCAAGGTAGGAATGAGGATGGACATGAAGACAGGAATTAAGGTGGGAATGAGGACAGGCATGGGGACAGGAATTAAGGTGGGAATGAGGACGGGCATGGAGAGAGGAATTAAGGTGGGAATGAGGAAGGGAATAAGGATGAGCATGAGCCTGGGCTGGGGGCCCAGCATCCTTCATAGACTCTCCAGACAGACATTTCATTTTAATTTGCTCCTTCATTTCCTGGCATCACCCGAGGCAGCTCACACATACTAAAATACTAAAATAACCCGGACCATCCATTACAACATCTGCCCTGTCGGAGGCGCTTTAACCTGCGGCTGTCTGCATGTCTCGTTTGGAGGACAGTTATGAGGAATGAGGGTGTAGCTCATTACTGCTGGACTGGGTGAGGGTTCATCAGGAGAGCAGAGACAGTCATGGATGGAGGACACGTGAGGAACTTATGGAGGGGCCGCAATAAGAGCCCATGTCAGTATCTCGCTATTTATGACGACGGGCATGCGGACAGGAATGCTTCCAGGAGGATATACTGTCCATTCCCAGGCCCTCCGCCTGAAGGCACAGCATCTATGTGCTTAATTACACACATTACTGTTACCAGGAGACAGTTCGGCCCTCAAAGTGACCCGGCGTGTGCTGGGAAGAGGAGGATTCGCCACAATGAAAGTGCCTGACACAGGCCTCACTGTGCATACCTGGAGACACTGTCACACAGAGCGGCGCTAAGTGTGAGGTGTTTTAGCAGCTTAATCTCAGGCTACACACACACACACACATACACATACAGAGGTGCTACAGTAAGTGTGGGGTGCATCTTCGTTATATCTACCAGACAATCTAAGGACACAGCAGAAGCAGCATGTGACCTGGAGCAGGGAAAGGCACTGCAAGAGATCCAGGAAGTCATCAGGAAGGGGGAGGAGGGAGTGGCAGGTGAGTGAGGGGATACCTACACACACAGTGCACTCCCATAGCCCTGCACTGCCAGCACCCTGCGGTAGGCACCTGTGATTCACACAGTCTTTTGAGAAGTGTGTGCTTGCTGCAGGTGTCCTGTAGGAGATCTGCTAGGGAACCTGTTTTAGTATAAAAATCCTCCCCCCACATGAGCGCCATCTCCCCACACGAGCACCATTTCCCCGCACGAGCACCAATTACTCGCACGAGCGCCATCTACCCGCATGAGTGCCATCTACACACAGAAGCACCACTTCCTCGCACGAGCGCCATCTCTCTGCACGAACGCCATCCCCCCTCATGGGTGCCACCTCCCCATATGAGCGCCATCTCCCTGCACGAGCACCGTTCCCCTGCAGGGCTGGGATAGTGATCGTCCAGCACTCACCACCCCACTGAAAGCTCAACTCACCACTCCTATTTTTAACTAACTAGCTAAACTCCTACACGTCATGTTATCATACCGTTACGTAAGGTGAGGGACGTGTCCGGCTGCGGGGGTGGAGCCTCTCCCGCTGGCCAAGGCCCCCGGACCCACGTGTGCCTGGCAGCAGCCCCACCATGCCCGCGAGCGTGTGCTGCAGTGTTGCCAGGGTAACGGGGCGCAGATTCAGTCTCAGAGCCAGCTCCCAGTATCGACTGCGGCATCTCCACCTGTATGCGGCGTCTAACGGGTGGTATGAAAATCGGCGTGTCCTGTCAGTGCGGGTGACGGAGGTCTCACCAGTGAGATGCTGCTGGGAGCAGAGCCAGGGGCCCCTCTAGGCAGGACAGGACCGCGCCAGGGACCGGCCATGTGAGTGAGCAGGGGCTCTGTGAGTGAGCAGGGGCTCTGTGAGTGAACAGGGGCTCTGAGGCTGCCCTTATGTACTGGATCTTCTGTAGGGCAGCTTGACCTGGGGGGGGCGTGTGACCTGGGATGTTGGCAGCGACCCGCATGGCAGGGTGGTCGGTCACTCATGCGGAGATTTGGCCCACATCGCCATACGGGGGGGAGGGGGGGGGTCTAAAGGGCTAAAACTGCAGAGACAGCAAAAACAGGCAGTGAGCAGAATGAGAAGCCACCCGGCTGGGGTGATTCCACTAGGCCCCACGAGGCACACGGCCCCCTACACCGCCTGGCCCTCGCTTTCCCATGATCCCATGGGGCCATGCGCCCCACCCCCACTCCTCATTTTAGCTTGGTTTGTAATTCACAGATGTCCCTCCATCCACACACAGACACACAGATTAGGTATCTATATCTTTATGGGGACCATCCATTCATTTCTATGGGCATAAAATTAATCCCAACTATGACATCCTTAACCCCTACCCAGTCCTCAACTTAACCATAAGTAACCAAATGAAATACAAGACTTTTGGCATTTTTAGTTTTTTGATTGTATTCACAGATTCACAAAACATGTCCCCACAATGTCAAAATAACAGGTTTTTATCACGTTGTGGGGACATTTGGTTCCCACAATGTAATATATATGACCACACACACACACACAAAGATCTACCACCTCACTGCCCAGCTGCAGCTCCTGGTTTCATAGCAACAAGAGCAATGAGAGAGAGGAGGTTTGGCAGCACGACACACACACACACACACACACACACACGCGCGCGCGCACACAGAGTCACTTACTTCACAGATAAACATATGTTAATGTGCACACTAATATTTGAATAAGGAATTCTCTAATTTGCATATATTTCATGAATCCTGATGCCCCTAATCAAAGGAGGGTCTTGGTCTTTTTTGGACACAGGAAACCACAGTGCTGGATCCACTCAAACTCCAACAGCACGCACCACTGCGAGGCCATGTGTTTGGCCAGGTGGAGTGTAGGTTCAGCTGCTCACCTGGGGGGGGGAGGGGCAGGCTTGCTGTGGCAAACGCATGCCAGCACTATAAATGCACTAGGCTAATACACACACACACTGTCGGAAGACACCAAACATCACCTTCACGAGCACACTGCGGCCTCCTCTGACGCAGCCACACGAGCGCACTGACGCGCATTACCAGGCATTACAGGCGATCACAGTGTGTGAGCAGACGAGGATCTCCGGCGAGCTGAATCCAACAAGCCCAAACACAGCGAGTGCAGAGGCGGAAAGAAGGAATGCAGGCGAACAAGATAATCCACCGAGCAGACGGAAACGGCAGCGGCATACAAACCCCCAGCCGCCCCACGCCTCTCCAGAGGAGCCCATTCTGAAGCTGTTTTCCCACATTTCCCAGCCCTGACCTCGCATCAAGAGGAATGTTAGATTTCCATCTAATCATGTCCCCCTGGCCCGTCCTAAAGAAACCTCAGAACGTCCACAGATTCCTCGCACACCTGGGGCTCAAACTGGCTTCAGCATCTTCACTGCTTCAGGACAAGGGCAGATTCAACAGCGCTGAACAGCGGATGGAGCCCTGGCCCAGACGGAGTGAGAAGAGGAGTGAGGAAGAGGAGCTCACGTGTGCAGACTGCAATGGACAATCAGCTATTACTTTGGTCCTGTCGTGCCAGAGGAGGAAGAAGGACATAGACAGGGCACCATGTCCTTTACTGGTTTGGCTTGGATATGCGACTGGAGTGTCCAGAGACGACACTGGGATACAGCAGCTGTATAAATGATTTATAGACAGGGTGCGACAAGACTGTCTGGGATTAAGGAATTCGGCAAGTAAATAATGTCACCTTGGGAACAAGATCCGAGTACTTCAACCGAATAGGCGGTAATTAGATCGTATACTTATCTGTCATTTAGTGACAGTGTTTCATGTTGCTGTGAGAAAACAAAGATCACAAACAGAAAGAGGCAGAATAAGCCCTTTGTCCAGGAGGGGAGGAAGGGGGTCAGAGAGTCACCGATAACGAGGCATGCATAATTAGGCACAATTACCCTAATTACCATGATAACGGCCATTGAAAAAAACGAGTGCGTGTTATTCAGAGAGATTGTGGAACTAATTAATCTCATTCCCAAGCAGAAAATGAGGAGCCCAGCGAGAGAAGTGCAGGACGCCTCCAGGGGCGAAGCAGGGTCTCCTGGGAAATAGGGGTGCACCTTCTGCCCTCTGCAGGTCACCCTGAGTACCGTCACATAACAACACCCACCAGGAAAGCAGTGTACTGGCTGGCAGCAGCGGCACGCTCTAGGGGGTCAAGAACAGGCAGGTGTATCAGACAGTCTGCTGTTAAATATCCAAGTCCTGCCATTTATGAATTATCTCGCAAATACAGTGCACTCTCCCAGGGTGACATGAAAGTCGAACGTCATCCTAGTTCAAGCCTACAGGCATTATTAAGTCCAATCATGTTCAGTGTAGACAGAGCAAACAGGAGTGAGGCTGGGAGCTGGAGGCAGTGCCTTGTCTGCTTAACCATCAGTCTCATGCTCAAATCATCCTGTTTCTACCCCTGGCCTGTTAATGTTTTGTCTCTCGGCTAACTCTGCTATCCCTAAGTGTCTCTGTGACCCTGCCGACGTGTTAACCATGTGTCCCCTGATATCTCTCTGTCCCTCAGGCTCTCAGCTAACTCTGCAAACCCTCGGTCTCTCTGTAACCCTGTCTAGAGGCTAGTCTTCATGTGTCCCCTAATATCCCTCCATCTCTTGATTAACTCTTGCTTGCTGTGTTTTCTCTCTCTATAATTCAGATGTCAGGTACCATATGGCTTGCTGTCAGACAGACTGATTAGCAGCTAAGGGTAATTAACAGGATTTTTAGCTACAGCAAACACCTCTGTTGCTTCGGGTGTCATTTCTGAATCCTGCCGCTGCACTGACCAAGTGGGCTGCGATGCAGTAATGTAGTGTCTCACACACACACACACACATACAGCCTGTCAAAGAGTGTTCACAAAAGCCTTGAATAGCTAACAGTTTATGGCTCAATCGGTTACCATGTTTGAAATCTGTCTTTGGCAGCAAACTCCACTCAAGCAGCAGAATGGATTTGAGCCAAGCTCCAGTCTGCAGCGGCAAGAGACAAACGTAGGAACCAAAAACTGCGGGATCATCTTCATCTGCAAGCATAAGTCGCAGGGCCTCCCGGGATGTGAGAGCTCTGAGCCGCCCGCCAAGGCCGACCTAACAGTGATTTACACGGAGCTGAACTCGCACCGCTGACCAAAACATCACCGAAAATACCCAGCTGCAGAAACACACCAATTTAAGTCAATGTGTCTCACCAGACCATCCCACCCCAGCCACATAACTGTAGGTAGAGCGGGGGGGGGGGAGCAGAGAGAGAGATCCAGTAATAGCAGCTTGGGGGAACAGGAGGACAGGGTGGCATTTGGACCACAGTGCAGGCACACACACACAGTCGGGTAAATATATCTTTATGGGGACCGCTCATTCATTTCTATGGGAAAAATGCTAACGCTAACTATGACAACCTTAACCCCCACCCTGCCCTAACCATAACCATAAGTAACCAAGTACAATACAAGAGGTTTTGCATTTTTAGTTTTTTCATTGCTGTCATAGATTTTTATTAAATTGAGTTTTCCCTTATGGGGACCAGGAAACTGGGTAAACAGGTATTCATCACAATGTGGGGACATTGTGTCCCCATAAGGTAAGGTATACCCACTCACACACACACACACACACACACACAGTCTGCAGCTATGGCGTACCAGCAGCTAAAACGTCGCCTGGCCCCAGAAGCTGGTCACCATGGGAACGGCTGTTTGTCAGGTTACTGGTGCGGAGGGGGCTGGGGATGAACTCCTGCCTGCAGCAGGCATCAGCCCAGGGTTACCGTGGTAATGAATAAAAAAACACTCTCCAATCAGAACAATGACAGAAACTGCCCTACTGATGACAGCATCTAATGTGACATCAGGCAGCTGAGCCCACAGAGACTACAGCTCCATAACACAGTCCAGCCTGGTAAGAGATGAGCTCGTGTCAGGTTAAATCGATTCCTCAATGCCTGCTGAAAACTATCCCAGAGAACACCCACAGGAACGCAAATATTCCCTTAGGACTGCAGAGCTTACGTTTCAAACGCCTTTAAAGCTAATTTCAAAGTACCTGCACTTTTGGTTAAATACAGAAAGTCAGAGAAGCAAACAGCTAGCCAGATATGATTCTGTGATCAATTAGATCTCCCTGCCAACATGTGCCCATTGCCAGGACCCGTCAACACTTCACATCGAAGGCTGGAGGCCTAGGTGTCTCTCAATACTGAGAATGCAAAGATCATACTTGTGGTCTTGGCAAAAGTGGTCTTCCTAACTTGTCTCCGAAGAACAAACTTGTACGCAATGAATCATGAGATTGGTCTTGTTTAACGATGATGCAATCTATGCATCTTTGATATCTGGTGCAGGGCAAGAACGACATCCCAGGATTATTATAGTCCTCTGTACTTCTGTTCTTAGTACTAGAACTGGCCTTCAGCAATGGAAGATGATGTAAAACGGGTACACAAGAACACAAGTATGGTGAAGTATGTATATCGAGAAACACCCCTGTTTTAACTTTCTACTCAATTAACTGAGAATGGCCATATCAATGTATGGTGCCTGTATGTGGTAGTGAATACATCAGCATCATTTACCATGCTTGGGGGTAAGTAGTAATTCCTAATCGCAAATAGCAGTCAGATAATGACTCTGATGCCTGGTCTCTACACCGAGTGTTTCCTGGAATAGACCTGAAGTGATATTACAAACCACAGTCTAGCTGGCTTACTTTAAAATACGCCTCAGAAATTGAGCAGGCCTCTGTCATGCAGTTAGCACGTCTCGCATTGTATCTGCAGTCAGCAATGCAGACGTCATGATTCCCGGCTGCATCTGCGCACACCTCTCTGTGCTGACACACACAGACATGCCGCTTAGCGAGCGGCTCATTGTCATGGAGCTGTCAGAGCCGCACGCCACTGACCTCGGCTGCCTGTCGATAGTAAATGCTGTGGAGGCTGCAGGTCAGTCACGCTGGGAGCCCCTTAAGTGCCCTAAAACGCTCAGTCTGAGGACTCACTCAGCACCGAGGACTTTCACACCTGTCCAAACAGACAGCAATTCATGTTGGTAATTAACTGGTGCCTGCTTGATGCATAGCATGCTAAATAGGCACCTTTGACAAAATCAGCTCTTTAATCGACTGAAACAAGAAACTCGTATTTCACTTACAGTAAATGAGTGTTCAGTCTATTTATTTTTTCTACTTAAAATTTATAACTAGGCTGTGTTTAAATTTACTGCCTAACGCATTAGTGTTTTAAATGAGTTACATAACAAGGAAAGACTTTCGTTTTTTTAGTGGGATTAATTTGGTAATATAACTATTACCTGAGCCTGCGTGTGTCCATCCCTCCATCCATCCATCCATCAATCCACCCACTTTCTGTAACAACTTGTCCTATTCAGGGTCACGGGGGGTCCGGAGCCCATCCTGGAGGCTACTGTGCAAAGCAGGGAACAACCCAGGATGGGGAACCAAGCCATCACAACAAAATAAGTCTGTATTGACTTTAGGGGTGGGGGAAAAATATTGATTCTATGATTAATCGCGATCCTGGTCTTCACCATTCAATATCAATTCACAAAATACCAAAATCGATGTAGTTAATATATGCCTTGTCCCCATGACTTTGAAAATTTTCTGCTTATCATATTAGTAGTGCTATTTTCTCTCTCACCTATACTGTAGGAGCGTTGCAATAGTGCCGCTATCTTGGTGCATTTTCAGTTACGGTAGCGCGATACTCCGAGGACCTGAATGCATACAAGTAAAGTAGGGCTTTAATCTAACACTGGTCATATTCAGTACGCTGCTTATGGTGATGCGAAATAAGTTTATGTAAAAGCAATATAAATGAAATAAAATAAAACCAAATGATGTTAAGAGAAAATGGATATTACTGGATGTGACCTGCTGTCAGTTATGAGAATACTGTTAATTATCTGATTTTTCAAACATTGTGGGTAACATTGAAGCAAATGAAAGTGCATGAAAGTCTGGAGGTATAATTTATTTCTAGTTGGATGCAAGAACTGCAGAGGAAGAAGTGTGAACAAAATGTTTCGGTGTATTCACAGGTAAGTACAAGAACAAATTTCATGCTTACTATTTTATATTGTTTTTCATGATCTTATTTTCATCAAACAATGGTAACTTGAAATTTGAAATGGAATCTAATCAGGCATGTGTGAATCAAAAGTGAAAAGTCAGCCCTAACTGACTTGCGACATACCTGCCCAGCTGCAGCCAAACTGTTACAAAAGTTTTTCCTGAAAGTCACATTATTTGGCTGGAAGGAGAGACGGAGGACGCTACAGGCGTGCTGCTCAGCAACCGCTGTCAATGGTAGCATCCTTGCTCCACAAGTTGTGATTTGTGATTTTTATTTACTTTATCATTTCCAGTAAAGCAGATTTTGCGGTCAGGCCCAAGAACGTTGGCTATGCTGACTGAATCTGCTTCCAGCAGAGGATTAACATGTTCGAGGCTATAGGTAGGTGGGTATTGATTAGAGGCTTTCAGAAAATTAATATGTTATTATAAACACCACCCATTGTACTATCAGGGATTAGCTGAAAACTTAATTTAACATTTTACCTTTTAAATAGGTTACTGATATTGTACTGTATTGTGAAATAGCTCTGATCATCGCTACGACCACAGACCTTCCCTTCAACCTTGAATTGACTATAGGCTAAGACACTGTAACCTGTTATTCTACAAACAAATAGCAGAAGTATGCACTATTCAAGTCTTTAAATACAGGATTATTTGTAATTGTTTTGCATTGTTTTTCAATCAGCAGCCCCTAACTTTACAAAAGTTTTTCACCAAACGTCCATGTCTGGTAAGTTGTTTAATCTGAGCCAAAACACAGTGCTGTATTTTAGACACATCTGGTGAGGAAGTGAGGAAATGTGCTTATTCTGCAGCGGCTGGGTGGCTGGGCTTTGTGCTTTACCTTGGACACACTGTATATACCCAGTGATTTCACAACATTGGAAAAGGATAAAAACACGTTGCTTAGATGTACAAGCTGTAACTTTTTAAGAAGAATATGAGCTCAGTGCTTTGAATCAGTGTTTCCTTTTTCTGAATGTGCTGTGATTCACTCTGAAAGACTAGAGCAGATCCTGTGCTCCACACAATAATCAGTGAAAATCACAATCACCCTTAATTGGCACCATTTCTGACAACAATGAATACAGCATTTTCTGCTGTAAAATGCATAGAAAGAGACCTTTGATATCAAATTAAATTAACAAAAATGCCAAAGGCCATCTGAATTTCATTCTTGCAGCTTAATAATTCTGTATAATTATTATTTATACCAGCTCACCCTGGCTGTGGAGTTTAAAAGTGCAATACAATGAAAATCTGACTTTAACTCGGCATAGTTGAATAGTTGGAGAGTTTCATGGTCCATAGAACTGACATGCTGTGAATCTCAAACACTGCTGTTCCCTCTTTCAAATATAAATCCTGCATATGTTCAAAAGATGGTAAAACAAGCCGACTCAAAAATTCTAGACTGTTACAGAACGGCATCAAGAATACCCCCAAACTTAACATACACCCACTTTAAAAGCCCAATGACCCTGTGCAACCTGGAACATATATAATTTTTCTTTCGAGGGGCACAAATTCACAGTTTACACAAGCGTTACTGTATTTATTACTAGTGGGCTAAGAACGTAAGTGGGCAACACTTTACTTTGAAGGGACACAAATAATGCAGGAATATGCTGCTACTTATGTATTAATTAACCATGAACTAAGTCTTAGTTACATACTGATATCATGTTCGTTCATCATTAATGAGTTGTTACGCATCTTTTATCTCAGTTACAATATTTGTTACTATATCTGTCAATTCTGTAAATCTTTGTGAATTACTGAAGGAACTACTGAAGGAGCAAGTAATGAATAATTGAAATACTGATCTCATGTTTGTTCATCATTAATGAATCGTGACGCATCTTATATTTGAAGCGACTATATTTGTACATAATTGGTACTCCATTAGTAATTCAATTGCTACTAAGTATTTGTGTTACCAGTAAGTGCATTCAAGGGCAAGTTTCCCAAAAGCTCCTGTTTGGTTCCAACTATGTAAGTTGCTAAGGTTGTTAGCAACTACGTTTTTGAGAAATGTACCCCAGGTTGCAGGAGGGCAGTAAACAACATTACAAAGTCTGTGATACTTACACGGACAAAAGGCTTCTGTGCTGCCTGTAGCCTACTTCTGGTTAGTTAAATAAATATCTAATCGATACTGAAGTAAAAAAAAAAAAAAAAAAATCAGAAATACAAATTTATAACAAACAGCACATTTAAAAGCTGTTCAGCTTGCTGATTGGAGTTCTTGATAAAAATTGCATGAGAAAGCTAGCATTGTAAAATCATTTGTCGACAGAGGGGCAAAATAATTACAATGTTCTTGTTACAATGCTAAAACTGTCATGGCGGTATGTAGGGAAGGACTGACAATCCATACAGAGGCTTTCAGACATCAAGGGAACTTTATTTTAAACGGAACCAAAAAACATAACAAACAAAAAGGGACCACAAGGGGTCAAAACAAAGGCAGGTAGAACATCAAGAATAACCAAGGGCTAGAACTGACACTTGGGGAAACACCAGGGGAACAGTAACAAAAGCAGGTAACATCTACATACCACTAGCAGGAACAAATGAACAATGATTGACAGAGGAACAGGGGAAGGGGGACAGGTGTGGGCCATTGATATTCAATAAGCACTAAGAACTCAAACACTAAGAAGTAGGGTCTATTCTGGTAATATAATGAATATTGGACATAACTACAAAACTGGAAACCAGCAGGAAAAATTAAGAACAGACACTAAATAGAAGAACCAGTACTGAAACCAAACACAAGAATGATAATTACCATGGGGTCAACAAGCAACCAAAAGTCTAAAAGATGAATCTGGCTCCTAGCCAGCCTTGCACCCATGATGGTAGGAGGCATGGATATCCAGCCACATGATCAGCCCTAAAGCTGTAGCCAGGATTTCTCAAATTCTGAAGTCAAAAGTGTTACCCCTTCCTAGGTGTGCCCCATAATGGATCATGGTTGTTGGAGTTGCAGAAAAAATACTGAGGACTTGACCTTGCTGTCCTCAGTGGTAGGTATGGGCATGCTCAGCCCATTGTGTTGAGCAGTGGACTGGGGAACATGGAAAAACACAACAGATAGTGAAAGGTGCTAAACACAGAGAAAAGAACAGGATGGCCAGCGACACCTGCTGGCCAAACAAAGAAACAATGGACAAAACAGGACAAAATAGGGACAGATTCTGACAATGCTAACGATGTGCCTAGGCTGAAGTGGGAGTATTGCAGTTACATGGGGCAAAGTAGAAAGAATACACTCTAAAATAATGATAAAAACTACCGTATAGTAAATATGTGCTAAACTGACATTGCAGTAAGGTTTATTTACTCCAGCATCACCACAAACACAAGAGTAATGTGTTGCGCTATGATGTCACTAGGCAATAGGAATATTTCAGTGGTTATCTTATGGGATCACCATCACATAGACAGTCTGACATTGACCAAAACACCTTTATGAGGTGCATAACTGTAGAGATGTTGGGTCTGTACAGTATGATCATCACAGTGCCTGAAATCAGAGCAGAGCTTATAATCAATTAATGAGCCCTCCAAATAAAGGAAAAAGGCCTGGTTCATTCTAGGGTCAAATAATAGGGTTGCAAATGAGTTTGTAAAACTGCTTATGGGCATTTTTTGACCAAACCAAGTTCACAGACCTTCTATGTAAACACCAGAAAACAATTTCTAATACTCAAAATATGCATTCTATGGTACCTCAATATGCCCCTGCATCATGCCCATTTCCTTGGGGTATCTGATCTCCTCCATTAGTCCTAGAACATGCAACCAGCCCAACGGCGTTAAGCTCACTAGGCATCCAGCAGTCATCTAGCAAACCTGTTAATGATTAGGTGCGGCAGATCCTTAAGTTACAATTATGGATCAACCGCAAAAAGCAAATGTATTTCAAAGGGAGCCACATAGTGTGTGTTTCACATAACTGATTCGAGATTTGATAGCCTATAACATTCGGCACCACTGCCACTTCAGACACTTTTTCTTTAGAAAACAAGCAGTGATACTTTATTTCTAACGTGTTTGAAATAGAATTGAGTGTTTAGCAGAGGCGCCGCCTTGACAATGAATAGGTCAGTACATCTCGGACTTCAGTTCAATGTACAATGAGATTGTTCCTGTTTTATCAGAGCTCTGGCGTCTATGATTATAATTACTTAAAGGTTTTAATGTGCTTCCCATATAGTACAAATAGTACAGCGATGAAGCGTTACCTCTCCCCCTCCCTTGTCTCTGAATCCACCGGCGTTAATCGTCCAATCAGAAAATTTCTTATGCAGTCTTACCATCCCAGGCAGCAGGATGTGTGCAATGGGGCGCGTGCGGGGGGCAGAGAGGGGGAGACCGTCCGCCTTCCGCTCGCATCCCTTTCTTTTCGTACAGGCTGCGTAAGGCCGGTGAGAGACGGCATATCGGCTGCAATCGCGCTTGGGGGAAGTGATTTGTCGCACATTTACGGGAGCATAAAGTCGCGTATTAATGCAGAGACCCAGGAGAGTTCGATGTAGTTTTCAGTTTACAACAGAATCATTACATTTTTCTTGACATTAAGCATTGCATCGCACAGGCTGGGATATCCTGACGACGCATCTCCGAGATCGCCATGTGGTCTAGGTGCTGTTGGTAAGGGTGCCAGGCGGACGACGTAGACCTTATCGCCGGCTTCCACAAACACGCCGCGCCTACATTCATACAAGTGGAGGCGATGCACCTGTACGGAGCCGGCTTGCACTTTTCATTGCCCGGAGCTACCGGATTCAACGCTGCGCTGCAGCATACGCTGAATTTACGATTGATTAAAGCGCGGTGCTGGATCACACATTATATCAAGGATCTTGTCATGGGCGTATGATACTCGGAATATAGAGCAAATGAAATACACAAAGTTGTTTTTATGTATCGATCAGCTTGAAACAAGGATAGACGTATTAAAAGATGTCCGCAATAGTAATGCAACAGCAACGGCAGACGGAGCTTTGACAAAACATCGAGCCGCCTCCTTTTTCGGTGAATTTTCAATTTATTTATTCATCCGAAACCTATCTACCCTAGATATAATAAGAAGATACAGCATTAACAAATTAAACGAAGCTTGTCAGTGTATCGATGAAGAACCGCGGGGATGACATAGCCAGCAAATCTGCAGCGACGTTAGTGGTATTGTTTTTATCTTGCGAACTTGTGGGGGAGTACTATTGCGGTGTCATGGTACATAATATGTGGGTCTTACAATATCCTAGTATGTTGGTCATTGCGTGATATTAGCTACATGTTTGGGTTGTTGCATCTGAAACGTGGACACGGCGCGGTATTTATTCTAAATAACATACAACAAAGATTTTCCTTGATAAATATACACTGTCGGGGTAACAGATTATACTGTGTGGGTTTTAGAAATCCAATGAATACAGATGTGTTAAGTTCCGCCCTTCAACGTTATGCATAGAATATAGTCTGAAATTAATATTTGAGAAATAATCATGCCGAAAGTGGCACAAAAGTGGTGCCACCGGGCCGCATAAAGTTGAGCCGGATCACTGTCACACTGCGCGTGCATGGTTCCCCCGTGTAACCGGCGGCTGCCTGTGCTCGAAGCCCCCGATGGTGCTGACCCAGCGCTGGGAGAGGCTCGCAACCCGCAGTGTGTTCCTCGACCCGCCGTCGCGACTGCGCTCCAGGATGCTGCGGCAGCTCCTCCACGAAGGACTCAGGACGTCTTTCTACAGGCTCGGACACTTTATCGCCAACCACCCGGTCTTCTTCGCCTCGGCGCCCGTGCTCATCTCAATCCTGCTCGGCGCCAGCTTCAGTCGCTACCGCATCGAGGAGAACGTGGAGCACCTGTTGGCTCCCAAGCACAGTTTGGCCAAGATAGAGGGCAACTTGGTGGACAGCCTGTTTCCCGTCAACAGATCGAAGCACACGCTGTACTCGGACCTGCAGACACCGGGGAGATACGGCCGCGTGATCGTCACCTCAGGGCGGGGAAGCGTCTTGGACCAACACCATGTTGATCTTATTTTGAACGTGAGTAGTAAATATGCTGAGTAGAGCAGCCATGGGGTGTGGGGGACGAGTGCTCCAGTGTGGGTAATACGCCTGAGAGCGACCTGTGGATATGGAAAATGCCTCTACAGACGTCATAATTAATTCTTTCCATCAAAGTCCCTTAGGGGATCGGATAATCAACACTTGATAACATTTTCGCAAGCATTTGATTTATAGCGGTTTTCACCCAGCAGTTTTATTAAATGTATGGCTATGGCTCAACGAACGACTAAAGCATATACGGCTCTGGTTTAGTCACAAAACCAACGTTAATCACTCAGCTATCTCTCTTCCAACCGTCTTTCTAATGCGGGTTCATGGGTAAAGTTAATCAGCAGGAGAGGAAATTAAACGGTATAGAGCAGGAGTGGCGAACCTGATCTGGGAGCCGCTGTTGGTGCAGGTTTTTGGGATGACCTCTCCATCAGCCAGTAACAATGGGCCCCCAAGACTGGCGTGCAGAGCCACTGCTTTATTATTGGCTGATTGAGAGATCATCTCAAAAACCCGCACCCACACCGGCTGCCCATGGATCAGGTTTGCCACCCTCAGTATAGAGACTGAAGGCATGCGTTTAAGCGCGTAAGCTGTACGTCCCGGCATCTCACGCCCGATTAAAGGTGCGGAAGCAACTTAGACAGGTTAAGTTTAAAGTTAAAATACCTGTTAGCACATAAAAAGCAAAAGTATTCCCAAAGTATTCTCAGTCCTATCGCGTCCCTTAAGGGAAAGATACCGTGAAAATCTCCGAAGCGGGTTAATTATTATTGACGCGCATGCCTGATCTTTGCATGCTATGCGTTAAAAATAGTTGTTTTGCACCTGTATCGAAAGGAGGTAGGTTTTTCCTCATAATTTACGGGAATTTTCTTTGTATTTCATTCTAAGGTCACCCTCATCTGTTATGATTTTTAGAATTAGGTGATCAGTGGTCATTGTTAACACACCACAACAAAATGTGTCCTCTGCATTTAATCCATGTGACTTTTGTGACATAGCAGGGGGCAGCTAATTCAGCGCCCGGGGAGCAGTGCTTGGGGACGGTACAGTACCTTGCTCAGGGTACCTCAGTGGTGATTTGCTGGTGGGGGATTCAAACCTGCAATCTTTCGATTACAAGTGCGCTTTCCTAACCATCAAGCCACCACTGCCCACTAGCCTGCTTTAATTTATAGAAGAGTGATGCACTTTTAAAAGCCAAGTGGTCAGTATGGTGTGAGAGCAGAGCCCTGCACTGGTGTCAGATGGCTATTTCCAGCAGTAAGGGTTGTCTGGCTCATCATGCTGCAGGCTGGCTTCGCTGTCAGTGCAGGTGAAGTGTTTGTCGTCCCCCTGCCTCGTTTTTAAAAAAATGAAATGCAGTCTCTGCTTCTCCACCCAGTGTACAGCATGGCCTACTTCACACACCAGCATCCCCCTTGCTTAGATTCATCTCTCTAATTGGAAAGCTTTGTAACCCCTACACTTGGTGGTGTCCTTTCAACACTGGGGGGTGGGGAGCGCATCTCATTCTCTCCAATGGGAGTACAAAGTGTCATGTCATAAGATGGAAAAAAGCAATGTGACACACCCCAAATCTTACAGGCCCACACCATTAGCATGATTAAGAGGACAACCCAGAGAAATGTCACCTAGAGGCACTGCATATGTCTCTCGATTTTACTGTGTCTGCAGTGAAAGTAAACCAGCTGAGGCTGTGACTGTGTTTTTGCTGCATCAAGCCACGCCCAGAATCCTCATCTAGTGGCACTTCTCACTACACTATAAACACTACTTACTCCATCTGCATCTAGTTACATCCTGTTGTGCACTGTGGCCATGCCCCTACAGAATTCTCACACAGTGACACTTCTCACTGCACTATAAACACTACTTACTCCATCTGCATCTAGTTACATCCTGTTGTGCACCGTGGCTACACCCCTACAGAATCCTCATCCAGTGACACTTTTCACTGCACTGTAAACACTACTTACTCTCTCTGCGTCTAGTTACATCCTGTTGTGCACTGTGGCCACACCCCTACAGACTCCTCACACAGTGACACTTTTCACTGCACTATAAACACTACTTACTCTCTCTGCGTCTAGTTACATCCTGTTGTGCACTGTGGCCACACCCCTACAGACTCCTCACGCAGTGACACTTTTCACTGCACTATAAACACTACTTACTCTCTCTGCGTCTAGTTACATCCTGTTGTGCACTGTGGCCACGCCCCTACAGAATCCTCACACAGTGACACTTTTCACTGCACTATAAACACTACTTACTCTCTTTGCATCTTGTTACATCCTGTTGTGCACTGTGGCCACGATCCTACAGAATCCTCATCCAGTGACACTTCTCACTGCGCTATGAACAATACCTGTTACTCAGTCTGAATCCAGCTATATCCTGTTGTGCTCTACAGCCACGCCCCTTGGTTAATGACCATCAACTCTCAGCCATCAGTCTAAAACCACATCATTTACCCATTCAGCATCCAGCCACACCTACCCATGTTACACACAGCAGATTTGAGCTTTTCCCCAGCCTGCACAGAGCCTCTTCCCTCTTTCACCCTGCATCAGAATGCAGGCCTCTTCCTAGCGCATCAGTACTAGTGAGCATTCAACCACTGCATCATAATGCACCACTGCTCACTATTCATCTAAAGAGCCCTCAGACCTGTGGTGCACTAAAAAACAGGCCATAATCTCACTGTGTCAAAAATAACACCTCAAACATGACATCATGTTCATTCCCGCTGGATTATATCTCATTCACTCTGTTTACTTTGCCATATCCATAAATCACAACCTGATTCTCAACACCGAAAACTGAATTTTGTACTGCGTCTTTCTGCATCTGAAAGCAATTTTGCTGTAGTACTTTAAAATAAAACTACACAGACTTTTCAGGAGAAACACCAGGCTAATCATTCTGTTCACTGACTCATTTGCAGCACCGTCTAGCTCCCACCTGCTTGGTCTAGCCCAGCTTCACACCACAGTAAGATTAAAAGTTGAGATTTTCTACGGCGTGATGGGAAGACCTGCCCAGGTCCTGAAATATTTGAATGAAAAGGTCCTCGAATACAGCAGAGGCCCACTCAGAATGCGGCTGCGGAGGCACCCTGGAAAAGCACCAGCGAGTGTGCGAGAGCGCACCTTTCTGAGCTCAGAGCTGGAGTCAGAATGACCTCATGGTGTAAACAGTGGTTTGAAATTAAGCTTTCTGCTGCAGTGGGGGCAGGGAGGTGACAGAGAATCTATCTACTCATAACCTACAGCAGCGGGGGGGGGGGGGCAGAGATTTAGCTGGAACTACCCAGATGGTACCACTGACCTGACGCTGGTCTTCTCCTGCTCTCCATGGATCCTCTCTTGTCCATTGCAGCTCCACAGCGCCATCACCCGAATCCAGGTGGACATGCTGGGCTTCAACTACACCTTTGCACACCTGTGCCTGCTGGATGACAGCAACAGCTGCATCGTGGACGACATCCTGCGTGTGCTGGAGGAGCTGCGGGTGTGGCGGGCCTCCAACCGGACAGCGCCGGCCCTGCGCTACCCCATCACACGGCTGCGCGACGGCCGCGAGGCCTACGTCGGGCACCAGCTGGGCGGGGTGCAGAGGGTCGGCCGC
>JAODLC010000085.1:24669761-24684207 GCA_026781145.1 Hippopotamyrus pictus | reverse complement strand
AGGGTCGGCCGCGACGGGGCTGCAGTGCGCTCCGCCCGCGCCCTGCAGCTCACATACTACCTGCAGGCGGCCGGGCCGCTCAACGAGGCGGTGGCGTCCCGCTGGGAGACCCAGTTTTGCCGCACGCTGGAGCGCTTCCGGGAGGCGCACCCGGAGCTGGGCCTGCTGCCCTTCACCTCCTCCTCGCTGCAGCGCGACTTCCAGCGGAGCAGCCATGTGGCTGGGCGCCCCCTACTGGGCGGCCTAGCGCTGTGCGCCCTGCTCGCACTGCTGTGCTGCTCCATGCGAGACTGTGTGCGCTCCAAGCCCTGGCTGGGCCTCCTCGCCTTGGTCACCGTGGGTCTGGCCACCCTCACTTCGGCCGGCATCGTCAACCTCACCGGGGGCAAATACAACTCCACCTTCTTGGGCATCCCGTTCATCCTGCTGGGTGAGTCTGGACTCCCTAACTTCATGTTTGCTCATTTGCAGTAGCATCATTTCCTCATTATCCTCTTGATTCTGCTCAACGGAATGTGATATTTTCCTTGTAGCAGGGACGTACAGATGCTTCTCATGTTATGATGGTTTTACAAAATTTTTGATAGCGATGCGCACTCAGTAGTCACATTTGAACTGAGATCTGTCCTGGGGTAGCAATATACCATACGATACTTTGTACTGGTGCCAAGCACCACCAGTCACACTTCCAGTCTCTTTAGCCATCACAATTATAAACATCTTATACACCATTTAACATTGCATCCTACGGTGTTCTTTTGTGTTTAAGCTTGTATTCATTTATTTACTTTTCAGTTACTGTTATTTCCTTTAGTAAAAAGTTATGTATTATTCATATACCAGTAGTTATGTATGACATGATATTCATATTTTACGATATACACTTAAGATGGGTTCATCAGAATGTAACTCCAATGTATGTCAAGGAGCACCTGTATACCAGATAACTTCTGAAAAAACATTCCTGAGTTTCTGCTTCCATGTTCTAATTCCAATTGATAGTTATTAGTTAGGAATTAGCATCATGTGTGGTGTAGTGACACATGACACTGGCACTCCGGTGTCTCCATAATGCTGCATAAATGGATGCATCCACCCTCCTCCAATCACATCCACCCTCCTCCAATCACATCCACCCTCCCCCAGTCACATCCACCCTCCCCCAGTCACATCCACCCTCCCCCAGTCACATCCACCCTGCTGGGGAAACATCCCCTTTGACATGTTCTCTAATTCATCTAGGCGGCCGGTCTCGCTCCTTTCTCTCCCATCAGTCTTGTATCACTTGTGTCTGAGTTAATGGCCACCAGCTACAGCCGCGGACATCAGTGATGACATTGATTTCCTCTAAAAGCAGGGAGCCGGTGCCTCCACCAGTCAGATGCCACAAACTGAAGCCAGACGGACCTGCACATAAAAACCAAGTGTTTGTAGGCATTTCCAGTTTAGTTCATTTTTATCGCAAAACCAAACGAAGACTCGACAAATGGTGAAAACCAGAAGCCCAGGAAAGCACTGGCAGCATGAAGACAGAAAGAGGCCAGCACCTACACACAGCACACACATCCAAGGCGGCTATTACGCCCCCTCACAGGGGAAAGCCAGGCACAATAAGACAGGCAGTCACACCTTGGACAAGAGTGACAGACAGAGGAAGACAGTGGAGCACAGCAGGAGGGAGAGACATGAAGGAGAGCAGGAGATGAGTAACAGCGGGAGGGAGACTGCAGAGACTGAGCAGGAAAGAGAAGGACTGGAGAGGAAGAGCAGCTTGTATCACTGTGCATCACGCAGAATGTCCACCATCATCCCATAGTGGGATCCCAGCCGGCCCTCCTCACACCCCGTGGCATGCTCTCCAGGTCTCTTAGACCTGTCATCGCTCCCTCAGTCTGCTTAATAATCACCTTCACCTCTGTGACGGCTCTCCTATAAGGGTGTGCTCACTCTGGGCCCTGTTGCCCTGCACTGGGCCTGAGCACAATTGTCCCTGAATGGGATTCATGATTAATGTCCTTATTTCGTGGCTTATTTGGCGTTTCTTTTACCGCAGTGACACAACTCATAAATTTTTTACTTAATCCTGCTGCATGTATAAGAAGATATTTTACCAAATATCTGTGGTTTTTGTGTTTTGCATCCAGTTGTTCCTGGATACTCTTATCAGCCCAAATTTCCAGCAAACACTGCACCTCTGGCTTAGGCCAAAGTAATCCTGTCGCTACCCGATCTGTTATAGCCTACCTGCCCTGTACAGCCGACCCAATCCGTTCCTTCCGGGTGCCAGTAGCACCACTGCCGTCACATCTGTGTTCTGAGCTTGGGGACAGAGCTTGGGGAGTTAACGATCATTATAGATGCGTGTCATGTCTGAGTCCAACTGAACTGTGCTCAGGCCCAACCTCTTCAAGTGGTTTAGCGTGGCCGGCTACAGTATGGAGCAGTCACACTAGTCAAACAACCTAGACTTTGGGGGTCAAACGTGCTCTGGCATGGGACAGATTGTCTAGTGTGAGTACACCTTAAGTGCGAGTAGAGCTACATTTTCAGTAGAAACCTGTACGCCAACTGAGTACAGAGCTATACTCCAACTGAGTACACAGCTATACTCCAGTTGCATCAGCCTCCCCCACAGTGTTAGGCCCAGTAGGAATGCTGTCCTACAGTTCTTGTCCAAACTCTCACCATCTCCCATGGTGAAAGAGCACAGTGGTAATTATGGTGTGGCCCCTCCCCCCATGAGACAATGCTCATGCAGCCGGCCTCGAGATGAAAGCGCCGCTCTGTAATTAGGGCCTTTATCAGCTCCGCCCGCACCGTCAGGCCTCCCTGCACGGCTGAATTCCATTACTGAGACATCAGCCCGTTAATGGCTGCGTGAGCTGCTGTCCTGCTGCTGATAGGCCATGGAGGGGAGGGGCCCAGACACCCGATTGGCCTAATTATTACCCCATTTCAAGAAAGCTACTATGACTCATGCTGTGGGACCCACTGCAGCATATATTCCTGTCCATCACTGTTTAAGGCCGTTCCATCCGTAGGACCGTCCGCAGTATCTGTCCATCGTAGCTGTTTGTTGCCACGGATCTTGTTTTATATGCGTCTGTGTCTCATGTGGGATGTCTGTGCCGTGGGAACTCACCCACTTGTGTACCCATGTGAGCACCACACCGCCTCCCTTCATGCCCCCCCTCCTGGAGAGGGACCACTGCTTTTAAGCACGTGAACCCAGGTCTCTTGGCCTCTTATGGCGGGGGCTCAGTGTTCAATCAGTCAACATCAATCAGTGCTCAAGCAGGGGCTCAGCTCTCCAGTGCTCCAGTCTGAACGAGCTACAGCTGACCGAATGGCCAACTCACACCAACCTCCCGGGGCTTCCTGCTCTAGCAGGACATGGGATCAAGCTCCCTGCAGGAGCAGATGAAGTGTCACAGCCTGCTAGGTTTTCACCTGCGTGGGTGGGTGGAGAGCGAACCCGGCCATGCTGCAGCTCCCCCCGCTCCTGCTGGCCCAACACCCAGGATCAGAGCTCAGATCCACATGCAGTGATATCGGCAGTGAGCCTACAGTCCCACGTTCATTTTGGACAGTGAGCCAAGCCCATATCACACACTAAACATAGTGTTAGGTAGAAAAAGCAAAGCACTGAGGGGAAACTAAGCAGTGGGGGTCTTGTGTCTAAAAGTGAGTGCGCCCCCTGCTGGTGGAGAGACTGTGTGCAATGAAGCACAGCCCCGTTACTTTTTTGCAGCCCTGTTTCAACGCGGTTTAAATGTGCTGTGTTGGCTTTGCATTTTACAAATGAGACGGCCAAAGACATGAAGCAGTAATAATGAAATACCCACCTACCCCGGCTTATTTTTAGCCACCCAAACTCCTGCATGAGCTCTGCCCGCTTGTTCTCCACCAGTCGCTCCATGTTCCCTGCAACTTTGGTCACCCCCCATCTCCCTTGTTGACATCCTCTACATGTTGCTCCCACCCCCTTCCCTCTCTGAGGAACTCTCCTTAGCAGGCAGCCTAATCTGGGCCACTGGGTCAAACCTGGAACTGGTTCTATTAATATTGGAAATGTTCCCAGTAAACCGACAAACACACACACACTCCTATATCAGCACCTGTATTACTCACGGCAGACTCACTCGTATGAGAGCTGAAAAATGACGCTGTTTGGTGGCTTGTTGGCGGACACGGCGATATAAAAGGGGAAATGTGATCTACTTTCACCCCCTCGCAATACCTTTAGCTCCGAAGATGGCGGTGACCCAGTTAAGCTGCCTGCAGTGTGCCAGTGGCCTCTCAGCCCCTGTCAGTGAGTGCAGTGTGAGGGAGAGGAAGGCCACCGCCAGGCCCAAAAGCTCCATCTTAGATAAGTGGATAATGTGCCCGACTAAAATATGCGGTTAAGAGATAATTCATGGGATCCCTGCTCCTGGTCAACCGTGGGAGGCCAACCATGTACACAGCATCAGAATGACAGACGCTGACTGGATGCGTAACTCTGCATGTACACTCATGTTCCTGTCTGTCTGCAAGCTCGGCAGGCCTGCCTGACTCTGTCTAGGCAAAGAGCTTGCCTGCTGTTCCTTGTTCCATAATTTACGCTGTGCTCCCGAAGAGGGTGGATGCAGAGACGAATGTTCCCCAGCAGCCCCTTCCGTCACCCCGGCTGACAGGCCAGCGCTCTGGCCTTTGTCCTCCTGTCCCATTTACTATTTTGCCTCATCAATGATTCGATGTTTTTGCTACAAATTTCACGGTACGAGCAGAGGCAGCCACTGGTGCATGAACGGTACCAGCCGGGGGGGTTTGCTGGTGCGGGGAGTATGCCTGGCGTTTTCGGGGTAGAATCCTCATCGTCCAGGGGACTCTGCCTCTGCGGCTCCTTCCCCCCACCCCCCAAGATGGACCCGTAAGTGCTCCGCCTGAGAGAGTCACTCAGTGGAAGGCCCAGCGGGAGGCGCTCCTTCTCTCACACTGCAGACACCTCTGCCCGTCTTTCTCATCTTGAGAGGACGTGCTCGTCTCGCTCGCTCTCCTTCTCTCACCTCTTCATACGGCATTAACGCTCAGACCTACTGCGGACCCCAATGATTCACACGCCCTGAGAGTCGGCGTGGAGACTCTGCTGAGTCATGACTCCCTCTGAGAATCCCGCCAGTAAAGCCGCGCACACTGTGGCAAGCACACCAGCCCCCCTGCATAAACACAGTGTATGGTACCAAAGGAAATAATGCACACTTACACATAGACACATTAAACACATGAGGAACATTTTCCTGGGCGTTTGCATAGGATCAAACACCAAATTTTGCAAATCCGCCAAATATCAATGGCCAAAAACAGGCCAGTCCTGCAATCCTAGTCTTCCAGCTAGCAGTCAGCCTCTTCTCCTCTTCCCCTCCAGGCCACGGCTTGCTGGGCACCTTCGAAATGCTGTCATCGTGGCGCCGCACGAGGGAGGACCAGCACGTGAAGGAGCGCGCGGCGGCCGTCTTCTCAGACTCCATGCTGCCCTTCAGTGCCAGCACCGCCATGTACCTGGTGACATTCGGCATCGGGGCCAGCCCCTTCACCAACATCGAGGCGGTGCGCCTCTTCTGCAGGAACACCTGTGTGGCCATCGTGTTCAGCTACCTCTACGTCCTCACCTTTTATGGCGCCAACCTTGTATTTGCCGGCTACCTGGAAAACAACTACCAGCACAGCCTCTTCTGCCGGAAGGTGCCCCGGCCAGAGGTGCTGCAGCAGCGGCCCAGCTGGTACCGCTGTCTCATGCACACACAATACAATGAGGAGGCCACTGAACCGGGTGACCTCCGTGCTTACGAGCGCCACCTGCTGGTGTCCTTCGTAAAGCACTACTACTGCGACTGGATCACCAACACATATGTGAAGCCCTTTGTGGTGCTCTTCTACCTAGTCTATGTCTCCTTTGCCCTCATGGGTTACCTGCAGGTTAGCGAGGGCTCTGACCTCAGCAACATGGTTGCTACAGAGACTAGCACCATTGCCTACACACGGGCTCAGCAGAGGTTTTTCAGCAGCTACAGCCCGGTCATTGGTTTCTACATCTATGAGTCCATCGAGTACTGGAATGCCAGCGTGCAGGAGGACCTCCTGGAGTACACCAAGGGCTTTGAGAGGATCTCTTGGTTTGAGAGCTACCTGGGCTACCTGCGCAGCCTCAACCTGAGCTCCACACTGCCCCGGCACAACTTCACTGAGCTGCTGCGGCATGGCTTCCTCAAGCAGCCGCAGTTCCTGCACTTCTCCGACGACATCATCTTCGCCCGCCGCAGCGACGGCGACGCCGACGTAGCCGCCTCGCGCATGTTCCTCGTCGCTAAGACCACCGAGAACAAGAGGGAGGAGATGTCGGTCTTGCTGGACACGCTCCGCCGGCTCTCGCATACTTCTCGCGTGAAGTTCATTATCTTCAACCCTTCCTTTGTCTACATGGACCGCTATGCCGCCTCCGTGTGCGCGCCACTTAACAACGCCTGCATCGCCGCCCTCTTCCTGCTCTTCTTCTCTGCCTTCCTGGCAGCTGACCCGCTGGTAAATGTGTGGCTCACGGTCACTGTGGCCTCGGTGGCCTTCGGGGCGGTCGGCTTCATGACCCTGTGGCGGGTGGAGCTGGACTGCGTCTCCGTCCTCTGCCTGATCCATGGCGTGAACCACGCCATTGACGCCGGCAGCCCCCTGGTCTCCACGTTCGCCTTGGGCCGGGACTACACGCGCACACGCTGGGTGCAGCAGGCGCTTGAGCGGCACGGGGTGCCCCTGCTGCAGACCTACCTGTGCTATGGCGCCGCCCTGCTGCCCCTGGCCGCCGTGCCGTCCAATCTGACCCGCACACTCTTCCGGTGCCTCTTCCTCACGGCGCTCATCACTCTTTTCCACTGCTTGGCCATCCTGCCCGTGGTTCTGACGTTCCTGCCACCATCCAAGAAGAAACGGAAGGGCAAGAAGGCCTCCGAGAACAGGGAGGAGATAGAGTGTGTGGAGATGGCAGATAGTACTCGCGTGGTTGACCAAATTACCACTGTTTAACTGGCAGAAGCAGAACCGCCCAGGATGGGCCAGGGCACACAGTATGGGAGGAGATGATGACAGCATCTGGCAGGGCTTCATATATGGAGATTAGTGTGAGCGGAGCCAGTGACCAAAGTGAGTGTGGCCTGATATGAGGGTGGGTGAGTCCCAGACTCCAGTCTGCAGTGGTCCAGTGCAGTGTCCACAGCATTAGAGATTAGCAGCTGGTGTAAAGGTTTGCAAGTCACTCCTGAATATGGTTTGGACAGCATTCAGAAATTTATAGCTTAGCGTGAATTAGAAGTATTCATTCACACGTTTCACCATCTGTGATTTGAACAGTAATAGGTACAGCATATGGTCCTGTCTCTGTCAAGTGTACTGGGTGAAGGACAAACACGGATGCACTGCTCCCATGTTCATGATTGTTGTATGCCTTTACTGGACTGTAGATCTTGTTGTCATAGTGACCTATTACTTCAGGCATTTCTGTTGAGGTTGGCTGAGCTGTCATGATGAAATGCTGTTCTAGGCCTAACTGTGAAAGTGAGTGTCTTGCTTCCTGTGGAGAATTTCTCATGTAAGACCTGTGTCACAGTGTAGAGTCATGTCTGGTTGAATTTTACAATGGTGAAATTCAGTCCAGGGAACGCAGTGACAAAGTCTGACCCAGTTGAAATACCGGAATAGGCAGAGACATCAGTTGGGTACTGGTTTGGGGGATGAATGTCAGAACAGCTGTAAGGATCACAGGGTGTGAATCTATGTAAGAGCTGAACCGCAGACTGGCATGGTTATGGTTAGGGCCTTACTTATAGCCTTGGGTGGTTTGTGTAGCTGGAGTGTGTGAGTCTATGCATTGAATTTACACAAAGGAAATTTAATTTAAAATTGATTTGAATAACTCCACATTAAAGTTTTCAGTGTTGATGCAGCACAACTAAATATAATTATGATGTGGACTAGCTGAAGTATAAAATAAATGTGATTTACTTTATAAATTCTGTTCATGTAAACTGAAATTATATGAAAACCACCCGAGTTGACAAATTGTCGACTGCAGTTTTTTTTAGGAAGTGCATCTTCTAAATGATTCTTATTTATTAGGTAGTCTAACGTTAATATATACAGATCGAAACATCCTTTGCCAAGTACAGTTACTCACTGCAAGGAGTGTGGATTCTGGTGTATGATTTTTTTTCTGCAAATACTGTCAGCACCCATTTGAATGCTGTAGAAAAGCTACCTGAAAATACAGCATCGACCTTGCAGAAAATCAATGCCGCATTGGACAGTGTTGCGAGCTGCTTGGAAATATATTCTTTGGAAAGATCTATGCATCCATCCTCCACTCACAGGGGTCTGGAACCTGTCCCAGGCAGCAAAGTGCACGGGGCTGGGGGACACCCTGGATGGGATACCAGTCCATCACAGGGCCCAAACACACACTGTCATTCACTACTGGGGAATTAGAGACTCTGGCATGCGAAGTCCACATACAAATAATATGAAGGCTAGTGTTTTTAAGGAAAAATTCCTTTCATTTAATGTTCGTCATTGAACACATAACAGAACATGTCCATGCACAGCTAGTGGTCTGGAGTTCAAAGTTCTATAAGCTTGATGTTTGTCCATCAGTCCATCTTCCATAGTGCCTGTCCTGTTTGGCACTGGAGACAGTCCCAGCCAGCACAGGGAAACAGACCTGGAGCCTCCATTACAGGTTGCCTATCCATTACAGGGCACAACGGATCACGCTCAATCGCACGGGTGGACAAGGAAGGAAAGAGTCAAACCCACAGCCCTGGAGGGCTTTCCTTCTGCGAAGTGTAGTGCTTTTTATAGCATTGGGATGAACAGATAGATGGATGAATATAGCCCAGTAATTAGACTTGCTTTCGGCGTAAGAAGGAAAGTACCAGAGCTGCTATCCATTAATCAAATGAGTTTCTAATGTGCTATTTGCTTCACTTGTACGTCACTTCGGACAAAAGCGTTGGCTAAAGGATGTAAATGTAATCAATATATGACTGGCATCATGCTCCAGGACGGACTGCTGGAAGACGGCCTGATGGATAACAGTCAATGGTCTTACGTAGGTGATTACGGTCGCAAATGGTTCACGGAAGTAATTCCAGTCTGAGACGCATTACAGTCCTAATGGGAAATGCGGGGCTAATACTGTTGAAATATTAACCATTGCCAAAGGAAATATTTGTTTTGCAGGAATTTAATGATATTGTCAGCTAATTACTGTGACCATCATATCCTGACTCTGTTTATTGATCCAGATAATCAAATTCTCACTGGGGAAAAAAATGGTCATGGGAGTTTTACCCAAAAATGTTCTGAGGGCAGAAAGAAAAATGATTGGTTCAGAGTGATAACAAATCAGATTGTACAGGGGGTGGGTCCAAGCCACTAGAGGAGGCAGGACCAACCAATCACATTGATTATCTCAGATCCAGTCATTTTTTTGTTCTGCCCTCAGAACATTTTTGTGTAAGTAAAACTCCTATGAGCGAAAAAACACTAAGGGACTTTAGCCGAATTCTCATAATGTAGTTCTCGAAAGGGGAACTTTGAAGTGTCTGTGTGGATGTAACCATTACATTACGGTAATGTTAGTCAGTAGTGTAGGTCTGAAGCATCCAGACACTGAGAGTACCCTCATGCCGGCACACTATCAGGGTTGAATTTAACGTAGATGTGAGATGCACTCGCAAACGCGCGTGACAGCTCCACGCATCGATTTCGAGTCTGTGTTTAAACATAGGAGCTGCTTGCCCAGTTTTGGGTAATTTCAGATTATGCAAAGGAAAGCTTATCTAAAATTGATATATGTTCTGCTGCGGTCTTTTTCATTATTCAGCACTAAAATATCAGTTATAGTTTTTGCTATTCTTTATCGTCATTCTGAGTATACTAATGATGAGCTTCTAATAGATTTATTAACAACCACATTGTGAATAGCTAGGAGTACTTGGGAAAGCAGGAATAAGATTGTCTGGGCCCCTTAGCGGTAGAAGGATATACCAAAAACTGCAGTGGGATGTGGTACAGGTCTTATTACAGAGCATTCAAACAGCACCAGCACAAGAAGTGCATCACCTGAAAGGCTGACTGGGGACACTGGGAAGGGCAGGCTGACATGGTCATAAACACTCGGAAAGCGGGAAAGTGCCCACAGATTGTTTGGGGGTTGGTAGGTGGTGGTACCTGCCTGTGCGGCAGTGCACCAAACATAAATTTATTTATTTATTATTTGTTGCATATTCACTTAATATAATAACCCTTTGCAGGCAGAGCTACGCATATGTGAAGGCATATATGGGTATATAGGTAGGTATGTAGCCAGGTGGGTTTCAGTGTAGGAGTATACCACTGTGGGGCCACTGAGACAGGGATATACCACTGCAGAACAGTCTGGGGCTGTAATACACTACCGCAGAGTGAGAGACCTGGTGTGCCTATGAAGTAAATGTACCATCATACTCTCTGTAGATCACAACACCCTGTAGATGCGGTCTGGGCTGGAACATAGCATTGTGGAGTAAGCCTGGGCCGGGCTTGCCACCACAGAGGCGTTCCGGTCTGAAATGCACCACCTCAGTTTCGTTGGTCTTTGTGAGCTCTCTCTCTGTTGAGGGGTCTCTAGGCTTGTGATTTGAGTGGCTGTCTGTGCTTGAAAGCTTCTACCCTTTAAGATCTGTAAAGTATACTTTCTTGATTGCCCTCATTTTATAAATGAGCTCTGCATTTAGTGAGAGAGCTGCAGGCGTCTGGTCTCTGTAAACCCTGCCTCTAGTCGCCCTGTGCACCTTCTGTCGTTACCGTAGTCCCGCGGTTTTCAGCTGCGTCGAGATGATGCTGTATGCTGTGAAGCTGTGGATTTGTGGCCGTGTCAGGGGGTCGAAGGGAGGGTGGCCGCTGTGTTA
Organism: Hippopotamyrus pictus; assembly: GCA_026781145.1. NCBI lineage: Eukaryota > Metazoa > Chordata > Actinopteri > Osteoglossiformes > Mormyridae > Hippopotamyrus > Hippopotamyrus pictus. The sequence goes on along the minus strand of JAODLC010000085.1, from coordinate 24,673,231 downwards.
TGCTGTGTTTGACGTTCCGCAGCGTTATGCAGGTAAAATGAAGGCGTGTGCCTGCTGGGACCCCCACTGTAGTGTCTCTGTACCGGCAGTGAACATGCTGCTCTCTGTTAATCCAACACACACATTTACACATGTACGCACACTCACAGCACTGATCACTGGATCAGACACACAGATCCTTTTCCTACACACACACACAAACACACCTGTGAATTTCTCCCTCTGCGCAGACTCACATTCATAATTGAAATGTCACTGTTGTTACTTCTGACAAAGACCCTGCCATTTTTTGTAACTGTTTATACAAGTTGAAGATGAATAAAGTAAACCGTGTTAAAACAGTGTCACTGCCTTTGCCAATGCCTGTCACATTCTTTTCAATAATGCCATTTACCTATGAATGTAAGGTACAGTATAGTCTATGTAGACCTGTTATGCATTTTGTGTGGGATGTGGCATCCCCTAGTGGCCAGTATGCAGTACTGCAATTGAGGGGTTATGGTCTTGAATAATTGTTTGTGTAACAAGGAAATCATGCCTTGCCCTTCAACCAGGGGAAAACATTTGCAGTTTCACCTGAGAAAGGACGCCACTCAAAAAACAGCCTCTGGACAAATACACAATGGGGAGAGGTATGGCAGTGAGGGGGCAGTGGGGAGGGGCCAGCCATGTGATGGCTTTATAAGCAAAGGTTATTCATGTTCCCACACCTTACTGGGGCAGGTAAACTTGCACCTGCGCTCCCCTTACACTGCTCATTTTCAGCTTCCAGGTTTCATTGCTGGGGGTGTTTGTGAAGAGGCTTTCTACTCTGTCCTACACAGCCAGTGTGCAGCAGGAACTTCCCGGGGGTCCTGTGAACACAGAGCAAATGTAGTCAGAATGGCAGCACTGGCCACACTCATGTCAATTATCAGTATTTCTGAAACCTCAGGGAAAGGGAAACCAAAATAAGGACAGAGAGAGACAGAGGGGAGAAAATGAAGAGCCACCCAGGCTTGGTTTTGCTTATTTTAGTGTGCTGTGACCTGTTAGTTATCACCATGGTAACGCTGCGCTGTACAGATTCTAAATCTCTTCACAACTATAGAAAAAATAAGAAAAACAGCAAATGCTGGTGTGGAAAATGGGCCCAGTATGAGGCCGCGAGCTGCGACGCCCGGCTGTTTCTAACTGTCTGTCTAACTGCCTGTGACGTGCTTCTCCCATCTCAGAGCGACATCAGCTGTATTTAGAGTGAATCCCTCTGAACGACGCCGTCCTGAAGCTAACCGACTTTAAAATAAAAAGCAGCATTTCTCTTCCTGTCTTAATTCTATTGATACAGACTAACAGTACTAAAAACAAACCATTTGAAATCAAAGCAAAACATAGTAATTACCTCTAAACAAACGTCCCTTTGTGTGATTGTGGGTGTTTCCCTTTTATTTGTACAGTACAGGCAGCTTCTGTGGATGACAGGGAAAACAGCCGCATTAAAGGGTCCCACCCTCACTGACCCCCTAGTGACCCCTCTGTTGCCTCCAAAAGTGCCTGGGGGTCCCAATCCTCAGTGGACACCTACCTAGCAGGTCACCCCTTAACACGTGGTCCCTTACCAGTGCAGTGTTATGTTCAAAAGTCCCACATACCTGAGCAAACAGAAACAGTGAGAAGTATGTGATGCACGCAAGCACATATTGACGTAGCTGCTAATATACTACATACAAGCACTGGCCTACAAGCTCATACCCTGTGAGGCAGATACACATGCAAAGGGCTTATGACAAAACATTATTTTATAGTTATTTGTTTGTTTATGAGTGTTACACATACGGTAATATCAAACACGTAAAAATCTATTCCAATATGATATTGAGACTCGAGAAACAGGTATTATGAGTCATATGATGCTAGTGGAATGTAAGGTGCAGCACTGGCGGCAGTGCAGAGCCCTGGGGTTAGGGTTAGGGACTGGGGTTATGCTGAGGCACTGCGCTGTGTGGATCCTGCATGTCGCGTAGTGCCACATCCAAACCCACACAGTCACATGCAGCTTAGGCCTGAGGTTGGCATGGCAACCAGTCTCTAGGAAGCACCGAGGCACACATCCTGGCCCTAGCTGTCATGTGGCCTAGAGAACCAGGCATCACCACGGCAACACCTCCGGGTCCTTTGTGTCCTTGAGCAGAATTTGATCTATTGTTGGGTAGGGGGCAGGGGGGTTCCAATATTGGGAGGATTATCAGCCCCCCCCCCCATCCTCATTATTATCTTACTTAGTGGTTCAGCTCCCAGTGAAGAATCTCACAGTGAGATATATGACGGTCTCACGCTCTCTCCACACCGCCACACGTTTCATTTTGGCCTCATCAGTTGGATCAGGACCTATGCTACACTCTGCACCTGTTTGCGTCACCTAGTCTCTTCACATACCAGGTTTTACTGGATTGCGACAGTATGACGTTAGTCGGTCCTGGATGGGAGGAAGGGTGTGAACACCAGAAGGAAGCTGTTTCCAGTCTCTGTTAAGAAACAGCATCCCGCTGGATACCAGAGATTATACCTGAAACGTGAGCCAAGACGACAGGAGCATAAAAACGTGATTAACGGTTATTTAAAATGTCGATAACGCTGGATTTTAATAGTAAATACACGCTGTAAATAAACAGCCGTTGAATTTGGCTGGGAAGCTGTATTTTCATTATAAAGTAGCGTCGACGTTGCTGATTGTGAAATGGTCCTCTGGGAGCAGCATAAAGTAGCGTCAACGTTGCTGATTGTGAAATGGTCCTCTGGGAGCAGCAGAAAGTAGCGTCGACGTTGCTGATTGTGAAATGGTCCTCTGGGAGCAGCATACTGTGGTGTGACTGACGTGCTGCGTCATCGCCCCGCCTTTCTGAACAGGCTGCAATGCTGGGAGTGTCTGGCATTGAGGCTCCCTTTGCCTGGAGCACATTGCTACTCTTTGTAACTTTAAACTCCATTTCCGCACGTAGTGCTTGTGTGCCCTGTTCACTTTTGTCGGGATCTGAACAGCTATCGGACACACTGTTTTTCGGCCTTCGGACACAAATAATTGGCTTCTTCTGATTGCCCTGGTGAGTCGCAAAACAAATGGGGCTCCCGTGTCACGTAGGGCTGGAAGAGCCTCAGCGATTTCGCCTCCGCTAGGATGGACTGGCGCACAGAGGTAAGAGCATCTGCATCATTCTAATAAACCCCTCAGTGATCATTTAAAAAACATTTACTAGCCATTGTTTCATTGATTTTTTTCTAAATTGCTGAAACGAACAGGCTTTTGTAATGTTGACTCATGCCGAGAGACAGACAGGTAATAATCATCTAAAATGAACGAGACACTTAAGTTCTTCATTCCCCAGCTCAGCCCAACAGGTTTACATATATACACTGACCTAAAGGATTATTAGGAACACCATACTAATACGGTGTTTGACCCCCTTTCGCCTTCAGAACTGCCTTAATTCTGC
>JAODLC010000085.1:24658634-24669661 GCA_026781145.1 Hippopotamyrus pictus | reverse complement strand
GATTGGTTGATTAGATAATTGCATTAATGAGAAATTGAACAGGTGTTCCTAATAATCCTTTAGGTGAGTGTACAGTACACTATGGGTGTTATATTCACATGTGTGTCTTCGGTACTGGAATATAGCATTTTGGGGGCCTTTCTGGGGCAGGATCTGCCAAATAATGCTGTGCGGTAATAGGGTTAGACTCAGTGTGGTATGTACCAGTACAGGTTTTACACAGAGACCATAAAAACACAGTCACACATTGAAATCCTGGGCTGGGCATTCAGCTTAAAATCAGCAAGGTCCGCTTTCATCAAGGGCACTAGAATAGGCTGATGGTTGTGCTCTTTGATGGGACAGCAGGTAGCATCTCACTGAATGTCTGATTGATCTCACACTGGCCCATAGCATCATCACCATGCTGAGCACAGACAGCTTTGGTACTGGCTTCTGAAGGTTATTTCATTTGAACGATACTTAAGCTGGAAAACCTACAGATGGGTGACAGGTTTTAACTGGCCAACCTGTAAAATCTCCCATCACACCTGGGCTGCCAGGCAGAAAATGGTGGAAAATCTGACGGTTTCTGTGTAAGTGAGAGTTAAAGGGCAAACTGAATGGAGAAGGGCCCTTTGTAAGCAACTTTGTGTCAAATTTACAAAACTAAAGCTAGGCTGAGATATAATGGGAAAGCCTCATCCCAACAGACACTCCGTCTGTTTCTGACTTCCAAACACAGGCACTCAGTCTTTTCCTGTTTTCCAAACACAGACACATATTATCTGTTCCTGTTTTCCAAACACAGGCACTCAGTCTGTTCCTGTTTTCCAAACACAGACACACTCAGTCTGTTTTTGACTTCCAGACACAGACACTCAGTCTATTCCTGTTTTCCAAACACAGGCACACCCTATCTGTTCCTGTCTTACAAACATAGGCACTCAGTCTGTTCCTCTCTTCCAAACACAGACACACTCAATCTATTCCTGACTGCCAAACACAGACACATTTAATCTGTTCCTGTCTTCCAGAAGGATGCCGTGCAGGACCACAGACTGCCTCCAGAGCCCTGGAAGCCTCACTCTTCTCAGCCTGCTCTGTATCTGGCTTCTCCTTTTTCAGCTCCAAACAGGTACAGAAATCAGTTAAGCATCTTGACAAGGGTCATTATGCGCACACAACTGGGAAAGAAAGTGATTGGGGGTAGTAGTCTGTAGGGTACTTGCTTTTGACCCTAGGGTCTTACAGTACCAAGAGGACACTAGCACAGTTGTGAAGAGAATGTAGCAATTCTGGACCCACAGAGCCAGGGGCAGCATTACATCCCAGGTACTGTATGAGATGCCACAGTACCCCTGATGCAGCTCCTTCAGGATTTATACAAGCTGTGGCTAAAATAGTCATTACTGTACGTTCAGTAATGGCAGACATTGCAGGAATTCCTGAATTCAATGCAGGGCATTATAATATATACAGGTAGAAGCTCGACCTTGTAAAAGCTGCTTGAAGTGTGATTGTCTGTTTGAATGTTTTGACTTGATGATGTCAAGCCATAGCCTAGGTTACATGATGTAAGGAAACATTCTTCAGAGGTCACACGATATATTTGAAAGACACAGAAGAGGCCTGTAAGATTATGTGGAGGCTGTGCACAAATCAATGGGGTGGCCAGAGGGCTAAGACCCTGGATTTGTTTAGAGTTGCCATGGCAATGGCTAAAGCAGAGGAGCAGCAAGGATAGACAAAGCAGACTGGATAATAACGTGATTTACCCACAGGCCCTTAAATAATGTCGATAATGTCTAACCAATCAAGTTACCGTGTCCTAGAGCTCCCGGTCACCTCATTCACGTCACACTAAGCTGGCTCATGTTGTATGTCTTCCCTCCAGTGAACTGCTACTTCATGGCTGAGTCCAAGGCTGAGTTCTTGCAGGGTTGTGGTGACTACTGGACCTCGTTGGAGCAGGTTCCGGCGCTCGTCCAGGTGACCGTGTGCATGGAGGTGCGAGTTCTCTCCCCTGGCCCATGGACAGCCTTTACCTATAGCTCCCCGGACAGCCCGCTCTATGACCTAGCGCTGCGGGGCGATGGACGCGGCCTGGAGGTGTGGCTGCTGGGAGTGAAGCACCACTTCCCAGTGTCCCTGAAATCCCACCTCTGGCACCACGTCTGCCTCCGGCGCGATGGTCACACCTTACTCCTGGAGGTGGATGATTGGGCCGAAAAGCGCACCGTCACTTCTCGGGCCGTTCCCCCCAGTGGGGAGCTGCTGCTGGGATGCAAGGGGCCCCGTGACTCTCAGGGGGGGGCGGGCCGGTTGGAGCTGTACCTCTTTCGCGTGTGGGAGGACATGGCGGAGCACAGTGACTGCGAGGATGGTGGAGTGGTGAGCTGGGACTCACGCAAGTGGGCTGTAGCAGGCACGGCAAAGGTCCAGGACAACTCGCTGCCCTGTGGTGAGTGGCTGGGCTCCGTTACCATGGTGAGCAGGCTCCCGTGCCAGGGATGCCTGCTGGGTGAAGTGAAATTGGACTGGCCCTTCACTGAAAAATAGCAGCTATTGTGTGAATAGCTGAACGAGAGTAGGCGTTAGTCAGCAGCTTACGCTGATATACTCACATGACTTTCCCCAAACAGGAAATGCCAGTTCTCCCCTTTCAACAAGAATGACTCATAACTTCCTTCATAACAAAGAAAATATTGCATGCCTGATACTAAAAATAGCCATGCGAATATTTGGAACTATTTAGAACACTTTACAGGTAGACAGTATGCATAAATCAATTAATGGACTAATTACATGACTTCATGGTCAGAGACCCAACAATAATATCCTGAGGCGGAGTGTGTGACTGGGAAGCGCAGCGATAACCCTGAGATGTGCGCATGTTAGAGTCCCAGATCTGACCTGGCTGCTCTTTATGTGCCGTGCTTCGTCTTTCAGGTCTGAAACAAGCAAAGCGAAAAGGTAAGTGCAGCGTATTTTGGGACTCTTAGGGTACTGGGGGAGCAGGGCTGATTTGTTTTGCGTCTCACATCCAATGGGAATAATACAACTTCTGACTGACATAAGGAGGTAAAGAAGCAAATTAAACGCAGTGAGAATAATCAGCTCTGGTTGAGCAAGTGGTTGGCTTCACCTCCCCTGGGAGACATTCCGGAAATAATACATCTGTGCCATCAAAGTTTGTGCTCCTGTTCGCTTTGAATGAGTGACTAAAATGAAAACCCAGAATGTTCTGGAACGTCCTCCCAGACTTTGCCTCAGTGCTGACTTTCCTGGGCTCCTCGCTCTCTGTTGGGCCTTCTTTCTCCAGAACTTTCCCTCGCTTCTCACTCAGCTGCTGCATTTTGCTTTAGCTTGATGCTTGAGGCAGCAGACCTTCTCCCAGGTCTTTGGCAGCCAGCTACAGGTTCTTCTCCAGCTTCTGTCTGCGCCATTGACCACCCCATTTACCCCTCGGTCTTTGGATGCATAATGCTGCCCCCACCAGGCTTTGCTGCTTGAGTAGATATAGCGAGTGATGGTCTGCATGCAGACATATCACACAACCAGCCCCTGCACTGATGTGTGTGCAGTTTTAGGGGGTTGGCTAACACACTTCCTAAGGTGCTGGACGTCAACGTGACCAATCAGCTTCTTCGGTCATAGCTTGTCTCCTGTTTACTGAAAATTCCAGAACCTTTACCCATCAGCGCATCTATTAGTCCAGATCCAACTGTCACGCCCACCCCTGTGCCATTATCCAATCACAGTACAGCTGCAGCCACAACCACAAACTCTGCCCCCATCATTCTCATGCCCCCCACTGGGCCTGCAAACAGCAGTAAGTCAGGGCCAGGTAAAGCTTCCTGCTCCTCATGCACTGTTCTCTAGCTTGACTACCTGTGCAAAGCAAGAGAGAAAAATGACATGATTGTCATCCTCTTTGCCTTCCTCAGGTGCCAGCAACAAGGTGCTGGAGCCACAGGACACATATAAGAATCAGCTGGACCTGAACAACAATGCATCCTACAGCTCAGGTATGGATACACGAGAGCCCCAGCAAAGCATAATGCTCTGGAAGATTCTGACCCCTTTAGCCAACACCAGGATTAATTGTTTGCCCACTGTCAGCTTATAATCTCTTTAAAAATGTGAAAGGATGCCTAATTAAATTAAAAAGCTAAAAAATAAAACTACAAGTACATCTTTGGGGCCTTCAAGATGGGTATGCACAGATTTCGTCACAAGAGAAAGTGTTATTCTGGACTTGTGATTCTGTGTGACTCTGACGTGTGTCTCCTTGTGGTCCCCTGTCAGTCTAAGTGGACTCAGACGCTGTGTCCCTGTGTGACTCTGTAAGTCTGACGTGTGTCTCCTTGTGGTCCCCTGTCACTGTAAGCGGACTCAGGCGCTGCCTGTCTGTGTTTCAGTGCTTCAGCCCGTCCAGTGTAACTTCTCCCAGTTCTGCGCTGATGACAGTGAGTATGCTGAGAACGTCCCAGAGAAAGTCAGCCACAGCTTCCCTGTCAATATTGCATGAAGCACTTGACTTACAGTACTCAATAAGTAAATTATACAGTGTACATTCTATCAATTAAACAAATCAAATGAAAGTTTTATTAAAGTGTATGTCTATGAAATCACTGCTTTATCAGAAATGAATATAAAATATATGCTTTTTATATTAGTGAACAGCAGGGTGGGTCATGTTGTTTTTCACATACCTAATAAGTGTGTCTGTCCTACAGGGGCATATTACTGGATGCCTCTCACTGTGAATACCTCTAATGGCAAAATCAATGAATCAGAGATCAGAAGCTGGGTACGAATTTTCTGGGCTCCTTTTGTGACTTTGTGAGTGTCTGTGTATATCTGTGTGCTTCTGTGACCGTGTATGTGTCTGTATGCATGTGTTTGTGTGTGTATGTGTTTAGTTGAGTGTGCATGACTCTCTGGTGCCCCCCCACAGCTGTCCGAGCTGTTTGCCAGTGTCTCCTGTGTGAGCCCCAGTCACGACGAACCCAAGGCCACTGACTCAGCACATAAATACACTGACGGTGTGTTCTCCACAACAAGCAGCCCATCAGAAATCTGGACAGGCAGTGCCACGGCCAGCTACGGACCGTCGACCCAGAGGTAGGACCCTGCCCATTAAAGTCAGCATTACACAAATAGGAACAGACTGAGTGTGTCAGAAGGCAGTGTTTCTCTGTGTCTGTTATCACATGCTGAGCGGTGTGACACATACGTGTGTATCTCCGACCCTGCAGGAAGACGGCCTGCAGAAATGGAACAGTCAGTCAGTTGCAGGTAAGCACCCGCCAGATTTCACATTCAGCATCCTCACACATACTTTGCTGCCAGCTCCTGAACCTGCCCGTCTTTCAGGGCGTTAATGTGACCTGTGATGGGAAGAATCAGACAAGGTCAGTCTCTCACCCTGAATCTAGTTTATGCATGTTCTAGCTGCCTGGTTCTGGCTTTCTGTCTGAGTGGTATACCCACCCTTTTCCCCCTAACGTCCTGTCTGAGTGGCACACCCCACCTGTCTCCCCCTAATGTCATGCCTGAATGGTATGCCCCACTCATCTCCCTGTGACACTTTGTCTGACAGGTATGCCTCACACGTCGCTCCCTGACACTCTGTGTGATTGATGGGATGTGGGTGCCTGTCTCTGACTCCCCCATTTGAGCAGTGTGCTCCAAGGTTCTCTCTCTCTAGCGCCCCCTGTACACCTCTCCCCCCAGGACAGGCCTCTGTAGTGTGCTGCTGCAGCTAAGCCAGCCTGTGGATACCTGTCTGCTGAGCCAGGTGCTGCAGGAGGATGGGGGCAATGGCTCCATTCGTGCTTCCCTTCTCGGAGAGGTCGAAAGAGTGGGTGAGTTTCAGCTACGGTGGGAGTGTCCACCACCTTCATCAGGTAATACAAGGTAACACAGAGCTCCAGCTGAGCACGGGGTAACACGATGGCCTTTACACTGAGCTCGACAACACAGTATAACACAGACAGTGACACAGTGTAACACAAACAGTGATGAGGTGATGAGGTCCTACCAGGACCATGATACTGTCTGCAGGAATGGAGATGCCAGAGCTCACCAGCGTCTTGGTGTCTTTAGGTAAAGGCCTTTGTCTTATTGGGGACATGCTGACCCCCAATGGCAGATTAGTGAAGTGCATTTCACCTGCCGCCCTCTCTGAGGTCTGCTCAGCTGAAGGGCTCGACAACGTCACATGGTAAGGCCCGGTTTAGCATGGGGGGAGGGGGATCTCCCCAGGTTTCCTGCCTTCAGCACAGACATGTGACCCCCTGATGTTCTCCTTCAGCGAAGCTGTGGAGTTGGTGAGCGGCCCCGTCGAACCCCAGGACCCTGACAGCCAGCTCTGCAGCCGTGAGTCTGTGCTCCAAACCCGAAGTTCTCTTACGCTCATGCTCCGACGCCACTAACACCAGCACGTGCAGATTAATGCCAGGGAAAAAAAACAAGCATGAAATACACTCAGGCAGCAAGAAAGTAACACAAACAATCAACAATCATCACTGACGATCAGGTGCTGGAGATGCACAGATACTGCAGGCAAGTAGTAGCTATCAAGCACCACGAGCTATCAGAGACAGTATATTACACTACTGACAACAAGCATCAACGATACTAACAATAAGTACGGCTATGTGAAATTATCCTTAAATATCAAATTCCGTAGACTAAAATCAGCACAGTTCATTAAAAAGCAAGCAGCCTGTCACAGTTGAGTAGCACATTCAGTAAACAAGCGCCCTGATCTTATCTAGCTTCTGGAGGGGAGCAGCATGCCTGCGATTGCTCTGCGTTCTGCGGTGACACAGGTAAGGACCGCAGTCCTCCGTGGGGCGGGGGGGGGGTGAGCTCGCCCCCCAGCAGCACTGACGTCTGTGTCCCCTGTGCCGTCACCCTCAGCCGTGTACTACACCGTGGTGCTTAACATCACCAGCCCGTCCCTGAGCATGGCGGACCTGCAGAACAGGGTGAGTTCACTCTGTGCCTCTTCGTATGTGTTTGGTATTGAGCAAGGCCCTTAACCCCCATGCCCCCCCAAAAGAGCCATTGTGCCCCCCAACTCCACCCACTAAGGACACCAAAACTGTGTTCATCCCAAAACTAATAAGCAGATCTGCCGATCTCTCCCAGGGCCGTGGCTACAGATCATCTGCTTATACAACGCTTCACCACCCCCGTCAACAACGTTTACCCTTGCTATATATTGTTATATATTTAACTTTATAGAATGACACGATACACATTATCTCGCTATACTTTTATTGTGCGTTAATTAGGGCAACATTATTCCTTCCTGGATTCCCTCCAACGCGAAAGCTTCGGTTGTGACGTTGCACAGAATTCACAGCTAAAATCAGAGCATTCAGTCTCAGGACAGCTGATATATGGGAATCGTTACTTGGTTCATTTAGTTTTAAAACATTGACAAATGGCTCACAGGTTAAGAATATCAGATTTTGCAATGTTTGTTTTATTTTGTTGAATAGTATTACCTTAAAATGAGGGTATGAGCAATCATAAACATTCACCTTTTGTTTATATCTCACGTATTGCTATCCTACCTAAAAATATTGAAGTATGGTTTTTGGTCCCCCCTTGCCCCCCACAAAAATCTTGGGCCCGTACCCCAGATATGTCCTGGCGCTGGCAGTGGCCTGTGGTCAATCACCGGCATGTTTGAACATGTGCAGATACCACCAGCAATGTCATGGGTGGCTTGTTCTCCCGCAGATCTCTGAGCTGAGCACACCCCCACCCTGCAATACCTCTGATGACAGCCTAGAGTGAGTGCAGCCCCCGCCCCCCACGCACATACACACACACGCACTCGCGGGCGTGACGAACGTGTACCTGACGGTCTGTTTCTCACAGGAATCTCTGTGTGCTGATGTCGCGAGTATCACAGCTGTACCAGGTATGTGTGATTTACATGCGTGTGGCCCGTGCCCCAGTCGTAGTCCCGTGTCTGAGACGTTATGAGACGGTGCCTGTCCACGTGAGACGTCCTCCTGCAGCGTGTTGTGTCTGTGTGTCTACAGGGAGCCCATCTTGAGTGCCATGGCACGGACGTACGGTATGCCCTTTCACTCCTTGGCCACAGACAGGGTCCTGCTCCTGTCTGATAGGTCCACCTGTTTCTGCCCCCATCTGATTGGTCCACCTGGTCCCCAGGCTGCACAGCTGCATGGTGATGCTGAAGCTGGCCGGGCCTCCGGCCGCCTGCTCTGTCAGTGCGGTCCTGTCCAGTCTGCTCCAGAATGACAGCACCATCACTTTCGATGGCCTCGTCACGCGCACAGGTGAGGCCCGCGACGCACAAACCGCTTCGGGATTCTGGGAATGCCCGTACTGCCAGTACACCCAACCTGCCCTGTCGTCCCCAGCGATCTGCGGCTGGCCGTCAGAATCTGCTGCCGACCCGCTGGACTCCAGCTTCACCTGGGTCTCCACGGATCTGAACGCTTCTCAGATATGCGGGGTGCAGGACCCCATCGTTCTCACCTGGTCAGTACTGCCCCTGCCTGCCGGGCCACAGCAATTTCGCTCACAAGTAGGGCAGCGTGTGGCTCAGTGGGCTAAGCCTGTGTGCCTGTAATCTGAATAAGACATCACCAGATGAGAAGACTGAATGAAATAACCTTTTGCCACCAGCATCACACTTACATATTTGCTTTGTGTTTAGCAACAAAGATGTAAGTACTTTAAGAGCAGATTGAACTGGCACTGTAATCTGCTGTGCATGTTGTCTGAAAACAGTATGGTCTGAGTGATTTCTTTTTTGTTTTTTTGTTTCTTTAGCCAGGATGGTGAAACCCTTAGTATTCTTCTGAATGAAAGTTGTACAGCTCTGCCCCTCCCTCCACCCAAATCCAAAGAGAACATCACCGCGGCCAGCAGCCCCACACAGGGCATCACAGTGGAGTCTCCCAGCCTCACAGCACAGAATATGACAACACCTTATCCAGCCAACTCGAAACATTTTAAAACTACAACAGCTCCACCCAAGTCAACCACAAAACGTACCACAGCATTGCGTAACACACCTGTTCATCCTGAGAACAAAACAGTTGTGTATACTACATATCCCAGAAACACCAACAGCACTGACCCTCCAGGCACAAGAAGAACCACGGTCCCGAAAGACCTGCCCCCTGCCGTCACCACGACAACCACCAGCACAGGTAACCACCTTAAGAATAGCTGAGTCCCAGTCTCTCCCACAGCTGCTAAGTGATGGTCTGTCTCCTCGCTCTCCAGTCATGACAACGGGGATTAACATAGCCCTGCTGCTAAACGAGACCCAAGATCCCCTCACTCTCAATATCTCCATGGTGGAGAAGGTGGTGTCCCGCCTGGAGGAGGTGCTCTCCGGTCAGGACATCAGCCTGTCCCTGGGTCACTCGGCAATCGCCATCATCAGCAATCTGCTCGGTGCCCCTGCTGCTGCTCTGGCATCATTCTCCACCAGGTGAGGCCCAAGTGCTCGTGAAGTGCTGATTAGGAGGCTGGAGTTCGCAGCTCAGGTGGGAGATTCTGATCCTAAATGGTACTTTAGCAGTAGATCGTTGCCATGCAGTCATTGTCAGAAAGCAATGGGCAGGGGTGCCAATTTTTTGGGTCCCATGAAAGCATATCGGGCCTCCAACCCTGACCAATCCAGTTATGGTCCAAATCGTCCCGCCTTTCCCTCCCTTTACAGTGCCCCTGGCAATGGGCACAAGTGAGGGCACACGGTATGCTCTAGAAGGAATCTCAGGCCATCTGCTGAAGCAAGGAAATCGTAGAATCACAATTCCACGGAGGTGCCTCTGAGGCTAATATAATGCTGATCACATACCCAGAATGCCCGTCTCCCTGCTTAGGATTATCAGGATTGTGGACATTGTGGGCTTGAAGCTGGTGCTACCAGACACGACAGAAACCATCTCTGCAGATTCGCTTGCTCTGGCTGTGAGGAAAATAGACGCCTCAAACTTCAAGCAGACGACATTCTTCATCTCTGATTCTGGCAGCTTGCAGGTATGACCAGCGACGTCATGATACATGTCATATTCATCTGCTCGCTTCATCAAACCCCCAGTATGTTGAGGAATCTGACCTGTTTACTGCATGCCCTATAGATAAAGGTCATCAACGAGCCCAAAGCCGCAAATACCTCTGCTTCCCTGGGCTCCATCACGCTTCCCTCCTCCCTGACTGATGGACTGACCCCCGCAGATAAACCACTAGCCTCCAGGATCCAGTTCAACTACTACCTGAATGGCACACTATTCCAGGTAGCGCTGCCTTACCTCAGCTTACAGAGGGGGCCTCCCATTCCAGGAGAGCTCTCCTTCACTAGGCCCCTCATCTCCTTCACTAGGCCCCTCATCTGTATTCTCTACAGGACAGAAACCTTGGAAGCTGGAAGCTGAATAGCGGCGTTCTTGGCACCAGTGTGGGCAACCTGTCAATCAAGGGCCTCAAAGATGACGTGATCTTCACCCTGAGGAATGCACAGCCTCCCCAGGTGTGTCACTCAGGAGGCCAGCACACTCCAGAAAGGATCCAAGCTTCACTCCTCATAACCCTTTTTTCTCTTATGTCTTATCAGAACTCATCAAAAGTCTCCTGCGTGTTCTGGGACTTCAACTTTAATGGTGAGTTGGTGTCCATTGAGTGTTTTTCACTGTATTATGTACGTTGCGTAGGTCCTAATAATCCTTGTGAAGACAGAGGGCTGCTCCCCTGACATTCGCAGAATTCTGTAGCTTTATGCCAGCAGGTGGGGGCCCTCTAGCTGTATGGTGGCCACCGCTGCTCATGTTTCATTGTTCCATGGCAGGAGGATCGGGGGGGTGGAACACAGCTGGCTGTTCTGTCCAGAATAAAACAGATGAGCAAACTGTCTGCAGCTGTAACCACCTGACCAGTTTTGCAGTGCTGTTGGTGAGTATACTGACCAGTTTTGCAGTGCTGTTGGTGAGTATACTGACCAGTTTTGCAGTGCTGTTGGTGAGTATACTGACCAGTTT
>JAODLC010000085.1:24626473-24647096 GCA_026781145.1 Hippopotamyrus pictus | reverse complement strand
GGGGGTGGTGCAGATCCACAGCAGTCACTGGGTGCAGAGAGGGCAGGCACACTCACCTGTGCTGCTGTAGAAGGCCAGTCCGAAGGATGGGTGGAATTCTTCAATGAAAAACTGGGAGAGCAGGATCTCGTCCGTTCGCAGGGAATCATTCCCATTCTTCCAGTACAGCATTAGGTCGTTTTCGTTATATGCGTCTGCAGGAAAAGGAAGACATTTAGGATAGAAGAGAAGCCTCAATGAAAAGCTGGTCTGAGCAGAAATGGTGACAGGCCGACTCCCCAGCAGGGCAGGCTGGGATATGGTGAGGGGGTGGGGGGTGTGGGCCAAGGGCTCAGTGGGGCAGATGGGGCGGAGGCCAGCAGACAGGTACTCACAGCTCTCCAGCTCCAGAGAGCAGTTCTGTGTGTCCAGCGGAAACCTGCTGAAGTCCATGGAGCAGAAGGCGGTGACAGTGATCCTGCAAGGCCGGGCAGCACGGGGTGAAGGCCAGAGCGGGACCCAGGCAGGAGGCTCACCAGCGAGAGGTGCGTACCTGACGCTGTACAGGATGTTGCCGTCGGGGTACACCCTCAGCATGATGTTCTCCATGGTGGTGTCGTGGATGAAGGAGCGCTTGGAGTGCACAAAGAAGACATCCGGCACCCAGATCTTCTTCACCAGTCGCGCATCAAAGGTGCGACTCTTGTTGCTGCTGGAGGGGAAGGCCAGCCGGTCGTCCTGCCAGTAGTGCCTCAAGTACAGGGTCATGGTGAAGTCCTGCAGGCCACACACATGCTACTGTAAATCAGACACAGGTACAGCACCCAGACTGCAGGGGGTGCCGTGTGGCTGCATTAGGACATTCTCACAATCGAAAGGTTGCTGGTTCAAATCCCAAGTGGGCAGAGTGAGGCCCCTGGGCGAGGCCTTTAAGCCCTAAATGCTCCAGGGACTGTCTGACCCCAATGTCACACTCAGCCCTGCTTCACTGCTACTCACCCACATTCCTGTTTATTTACACGGAGCCGCTCTGATTGCATTTGTACATAAATGAGCGGCATGCCAACAGCAGGCGGCGAAGCTGGGGCCCTCCCCTCCTCTGGGACCGAAGGGGCTGCGCTGCTGTTAACCTGGGCCCCCCCTTTATAAGTGGGTAAAGATGTAAGTAAACACTGAAGTAGGATGTCTGTTCTGGCTGGAAGGAAATGAGAAGCTGAACAGGACATTGAGGGCGGCCGGGCAGGGAGGGGGGCTGCGGCCATGCAGGGTTCATCTGCAGAGATGGGAGGGTTGGGATGTGTGTGGCAGCCACAGCAATGTACACACATTCCAGGGAAAGACAGACAGGTGGAAGAAATCAGCGAGGCAGCTCCCCCCTTCCCACCACTCAGCCAGTCAGCTAACTGTGATGGATGCTCTTGTGACATGGTGCATTTAATCTGGCTGCCTTCAAATGCGACCCACATGTGTGCCTGGCAGGCCATGTACACACCATGGAATTTGCTAGATTCTCTCACACTGCACAGCTGCATCTTTGTTTTGAAACCAGTGGCCTGACATGGCACACCCCTATGAAGACGCCAGGCACTACGGGCCGGAGCGAAGGAGCCTCTTACCATGTTGACCTCTGAAATGCTGTCGATGCTCTCCACCTGGACGTCGATGCCCACTGGGATCGCCGCACCTGCAGGGATGGGAAGACGGTCGCTCAAACGGGAAGGTATGCAAACCACCTACAGGGGAAAGCAGCATGCGGGTACATGCTACATAAACACCCGCAGAGTGCTCCGATCCCCGTGACAAGCATTCCAAGGGCAACACCAGCTGGACAGGTCTTCAGATACCTGTGCTGGGCCACAAAGCCTCTGTAGGAATGCAGGAGAGCCCAGGGGCACTAACTCTTTCAGAGGTCTCCCTGGGATATGAAGGCCTTGCTAAGAGCTGAAGCAGTCAGGAGAGGTCAGGAAAGACAGAGACTGAGTGCTGGCACTTAAATACCTCTGAACCTCAGGTCAGAATAGAGGAGGCCGATAGCAAGCCTCATGCTGTACACCCCAGTGAGAAGCAGGCTTCATGCTGTACTCCCCCATGAGAAACAGATCAGGTTAATTATAAGCCAGAAATAGAATAGCCCTGGACCAAAGAACAGCTTTGTCACTCAGTGACAAAAGTCCCAGAAAATAGGACTACTGTGCCTTTAAGAAAGATGTTGCCGCTGTTATTAATCGATTAGTGCTTGTTTGTATAAAAACATTATGAAGTGTTTTAGTCAGCTGAAATATTTTTGAAAGCTCTATTTAGCTGTCAGACTTTCCAATAACACAGAATGTGTTGTGCAAATGCACACCACGGCTGCCCCTACTGGTTTGGTTAGCTTTAACCCAACACCGGTGCTGAGCTGACATTCCAGGTCTGATGTACACTCACGCAACTATGTGGTTTTGTAAACAGCCAGATCTTTGTGTCTCTTTTCACCTCACCTGATTGGCTGTTTTGCCTAGCCCGTGTAACCACTCCACTGTGTGGAGACCCTCCCCCTGAGCAGGGTCCAGCCTGAGGAACGCAAACATCCTGGGGAAAGCTCACCCTCATCACGGACCACAAACACACACCCAGCAACCTTCACTTAAACACATTACCGATTCCCAACATTTTTCACAAAAACAGCTTAAAAGGATTATTATTTAGACATTGATGAATGACGAAAAAAGGGTTTGGTTTATGGAGATGTTCCTAGTTTCAGGGAAAATACATCTTCTGTGTGCCCACACACACTCAGCTGGAAAGGTCGTGGTCACATCCGCCTGAGGCTAGCAGCAAACTAAGAAACACATCAGCAGGATCAGACCAGTTTCAACAGGATTCCTGCTATTTTTGTCTTTTCAGCCTGACCAATGCCCTATAACAGGGACAAGAACAAAGATTTGCTGCTAGTAAGGGTCGAGTAATGACATCATCATTCATTAAGGGGTCAGGTGATAATGTCATCATTCAGAAAGTATCGGGTAATGACATCATCATTCATTAAAGGAGTCAAATGATTATGTCATCATTCATAAAGGGTGAGGTAATGACATCATTAATTAAGGGATCAGGTGATGATGTCATCCTTCAGTAAGGGGTCAGGCAATGACACGACAAAATGCTAATAACATCACCATGCTAATAGGACCAAAAGCTTTTGAGTGTTAATATCATAGCAAGTGGTACTAGTAGTGGATCCAGGAACAATTAGCACTGTCCATTTGCATAGACACAGAGTGAATAACCTGCTTAGATGTGCTGGGATCTCCCTCTGTGAGCATACCCCTTCAGCCTGTACACAGAATACCAGCAGCCACTGTACTGCACACATTTCTGCAGACCTCCGAGGAAGAGGACTAGATTCCCATGGAGTGCAGGCTGGGAGCTTCCCGTGTGCCAGTGCAGCTTGCGAGCAGTGCTGTCCTCGATGGGAGGCATTTTCAAACAGGTCTACGCGCTGTGCTGTGAGCGGTTCTGCCCTGGTTCCCAGGTGTAACGCGTTATCTCGCCGCTGTGAAGGCTCAGAGTCTGAGGAATGCCTCTCACTCTCTCACCAAAGGACTGGCGGGACATCAGAGGATAGGAATCTCGGACGCACATCTGTGTCCGGGACAGCTCTCTAGTGGAGAGAGATTAAATTGCAGGATATGTCGCCGACTCACGCTCCAGAGGGGCCATGCCATCACACCGCCCATTGTGGCCCGACATGGGAACCACACCGTTTGCTGCAGCCAGCAACAAACAGCCTTGAGAAATAAGGTGGTAGAAAGAGGAATTGCAGGCCACAGGCTTTGTCCGCTAGCTTCTCACTTTGCAGCGGCTCTCGCTCACGTCTGGGTCACATGGCCTGTATGGCGATGTGACAGCCGGCAGAGAGGAGAGCCCCATCTGCGGCGCAGTGTACGGTTTCACTCTCCTTTCTGCTGGGCTGACAGTGCCACTCTTGTCTTCATTCCCATGTGACCAGTGCAGAATAGGCAGAAAAACCAACACATTTACAGAGATCAGTCGCTATTCTTATGGCTGTATTTCTCAGTACAGTGCAGCAGGTCCCAAAAGAGGCATGGAGGGGAGCCAGGGCATGCCATGCTGAGAGATTCAGCTTCCCATTCTGGGTCACTGATCCATGCTGTGAAGGGACTGAGCGTAAACACTGTAATGAATGTCAACAACAGCAGCGGAAATAGGGGCCAGCATGTGCCAATGGTGGCTTTGGTTTAGGACTTACTATGGAGGATTAATTTCAGGGCAGTGTGGCCTTGCTCTATGTCTGTCCCCCGCCTGCCCTGAAGCTTCATTCCTCTCCCTGTCACAGGTATAATCTGGGTTAAACCACCCAAACCCAACAATCTGGGTCACGATCTAGCCTGTCGCTGTCCCCTCTGGCACCCTGACCCATTTGTGAGAGACACCAAAACCACATGCAGCCGGCAGCTACACCTCACAGCGGGAGCCCTCTATGCCCCGTCGTCGTCCCACAATGCACCTGCCCGGGATCCCCCTCACCTCCAAAGCCGGGCCTCATGGCGAAGTCGTGGTCCTCGATGCGGAGCAGCTGCTCGGACTTGATCAGCAGGGACTTGGTGCTGTCCAACTTCTTCATCTTGAATTCGATCCGCCTGAATCTCGACAGACAGTCAGTATGACGCTCGTTCATACAAGAGCCCACATCTGACCACATCTGCTAGGGATGTGTACCCCCCCTCCCCCCCGTTTAATGGACTGTGCCCCCTAGAGAACTGTGCTAAGTGCCTAAGGTGACTCTCATGTTCGCCGTGGAGACTCCATATGCTACTTTCTCCTTAATCAGCCAGAAGTGTGGCATGTCCTCACAACATGGCACTCAGAGGGAGCATCGCTGTTAAAATAGCATGTCTCCCTGAGGCAGGAGCTTCCCTCAAAGATAGTGAGGGTAATTAAAGGCCGAGGCAGGGACCCCCTCCCACCCTCTCTCAGGTGGTGGGGCAGGCTGCAGCCTGTCTCAGCGACACCTGCACAGGTGAGGCTTAGCCATGATCCCAGTTTTTTAGCTTTTGGGGGGGCGTGGCTTCATGATGGTCCCTCAGACCAAAACAACACAAGGTCACACACGCGGGCTGTGCCGGGCGCACGGCCAGGAAGGCGCTGAGCCCTAAACACGCACCATGTACCGGCTCACTCAGATGGGCCGTAGCCAAGTATCAGCCCGTAGCCCTGTGCCATTTACCGCATGAGTGGGAGAGTTTGCGATATAGGCCTCCCTGTTATCACAAATCCTGCAAAAATGAGTGAGGACATTAAGTGCCGCCCCCCACTCCCACTGCCACACCACCCCCCCCCGCTCACCGGCCGTGCTTGTGGCTGCTGCGCTCCCCCAGGTGCACGTCTTTGTGTTTCCTGCGGCCCGGAAACTGAGATCCATTGACGGGGACGACCAGCCAGAGCCCGGCGAGGAGCAGCAGGTGGGGAGCCAGCAGAGAGACGCGCATGATGAAGGACGAGGAGGAGGAGGTGGCTGGCTCAGCTGTGCTCTGCTGGCGCCGCAGTCCGTATCAGGCACTCCTGCTCGCCTTCTGCCCGGCCGCCACCACACTGTCGAGCTCCCCCCGGTTTAGCCCTCCTCAGTGGCCTCACGCTGAAGCCACCCTGCAGTCACCTCACACCTCCCCACACTCCACACTGCACACAGCATCATGGGAAATCCCCGCCCCGTGCCTACAGATTAAAGCCCAATATCAATTCTGCCCCACAGTAGCACAAGAATGGCATTATTCCCTAATCTCCTTATCTACAGAAATCTTTCAATAACCCACAAGCCAAGAGGGAGTCTCACGGAACAGTGGGCGGCCCGATGCAGAGTAAGCGGCATCCTAATCCAGTTCTGGGCGGGCATCCCCCCCCCAAGCATGAAATACGTTCAGGTTAGACTAGGACAGGCTGGGCTGGGACAGAGAGTTTGTCGCCCTGAAGGTACAAGATTCCTCTGCCAGACACACGCACGCACGCACGCACACACACACACATATAGACACACAGACTCACACACACAGCTCTGCGGGCTCTCAGTGCCAGGCAAGCCCCTCTACATAATCACGAACATAATGTGTGAATTTTGATTGGGCTGGTTCAATCACATTTGCTGTTAAGGGAGAGGTAGAGATATTTTGTGCATTTAGACGCAAACATACACAGTCCATGTATTCATATCTCAGTGGGTACTGTCCATTCAGTTTAATAAATTGACAATCACATTTTCATTTTTATAATTTTTTTCTTTTTCCTTGTGGGGACTGAAAAATGCATAAAAAGTTATAGGTTTTTACCACATTGTGGGAATATCTGGTCCCCACAATGTAATAATTACAAAAATATACATACACGCGCACACACACACACACACACACACACACACACATTTGTATTCATATCATTGTGGGGACTATCCATTAATTTCTTTGGGCAAATCTCTAATCCCAAAAATGACAACCATAACCGCTACCCAGCCCTAGCTTAACCATAAGTAACCAAACAAATCTTTTGGAATTTTTAGTTTTTTGATTGCAATCGCAGATTTTATAAAATTGAATTTCCCCTTATGGGGACCGAAAAAAATCCCCACATCAAAATAACAGGTTTATGACATAGTGGGGATATTTGGTCCCCACAATATTAAGTATATCTGAGCCACATACACATACACACCAGGAGGGAAATTGATCATGAAATAGCATCCTTCTGGGAGCAAGCTACACGGGGTCATGTGACCCTAATCTGTGGGATTACGGGTTTACTGGGGACAGCACATGCAATGTCCCTGCCCTCCCTCACACGGCCACTGGGGACTCTCTGAGTGGGAAGCATAGGGTAGTGTACACATCTGTACACTACCTACTGTGGCCAGCAGTAGGCACTGGTTGACGGCGGCAGCCAGCTACACTCAGTGATCTCATGTCAGTGCAAACCCAGCTGAGGATGGGACCCAGCAGGGGTCAGTCACGCAGCCAATCACTGACAGTCTTTGCGTCTCCAGAGGCAATGGGGATTCTGTTCTGAATTAGCATAGTATCGTGACACATTTGAGACAGATAAGTGGACTGCTCCCTTCCAGCACATGGGTAACAGGGTCCTCTGACGCTGAGCCTAACCCCCCACGATGATGGCCATGGGAGCTGCGGGTCACATGAACACGGCCAGTGGCAACCAGAGCTGAGGCAGGCAGGCCACTGGGAGCCGGCAGGGTGAAGGACAGGGCTGGTACCAGCAAGGACCCCAGAGGCTGCAGGAGCCTCTCTATTTCCCTGAGAAAAGCTTCTCTGAGGGGGTGTGGCTTCACTCACTCGCTCCTTCCTTGTTTGTGAGTGTGTGTGTGTGTGTGTGTGTGTGTGTGTGTGTGTGTGTGTGCGTATGTGTCTGTGAGTGTCCATGAGTGTGAGTGAGCGAGCTAGCAACTGCCGGCATTTACATGACTGCACATGTGCGGCACAGACCCTGACGTGCCTCGCAGTGGACGGGGCGTGAGTAATTACCCCCTCAGCTGAAGGGGGGGGGTGTGGCCTCCGTATAACCTGTCAGCCTGGTTCACCGGCGCGGGAGAGCAGTGCCTCGACCGGCAGCCGCGCGGATACACCCAGCGCTGCCACCGCCACCACAGGAGGCGCCCGGCTCACCTGCCTCACTCAGCCCAGGGAGGCTGCCCCTGGATGACCCGGGACAGCTGTAAGTCACCCCCCGGGGGGGGTCCACACCGGACTCCTGATCTTCCTTTCATGCTCTCTCTCTCTCTCTCTCCCTCTCTCTCTCTCCTGAAGGCGGGAGGCATGGGGCTGTGTGACTTAGGCACCGCAGTCATTCCTCAGGGTCCCGGTCGGGTGGGATGGGAAACGTCTGTCCTGCGTGTCTCTAAGCTGCAATGGCGAGCCGAACTTAGGCGGGTCCTGGCTGCAACACTGACGGGGCAGCTGAAACGGGGCTCGGCATCTGGCACGGGGACCGCCGGATACCCAAATCGCTAGCATGTGGCACTTATCAGTTTGAAACAGTCTCTTCCGACTCCCACAACCGGTGATCCCAGAGTGGCCGGGGAACACAGAGCTCCTTACTCCCATCTGGGGTCCGCTTGTCCCCAGGTGCCCAGCCCGAGGTCAGGGGCCGCTTTCAGAGCAGAGGAGCAGCTGCAGACCCCAGATGGCGGGAGCCTTGGTGCCAGCTTGTGTCTGCCTGTGGATCCTCAGCACCGCAGACTGCAGGATTCCAGGTAAACCCTCGGGCACCTCTAGGGGGAGCTGCGGTCCACCAGGGAGGGTCACAAGGTCCGGTTGAGGGAGCGGGCTGGCGGTGCAGGGGTTGCTAAGTGACACAAACACACTGAGAAACACTGACTGCACTAACCGAGGGCCACAAATCAAGCTTCGGAAAAGCCAGTTGCAGTCCGGTCTGCTCCTGCTGAGGGACGGGGGGTTGGGGGGGGGGGGGGGGGGGGGGGGGGGGGGGGGGGCACATGAAAGGAGCCGCTGTCACACCTCAGTTACTGCAAGTAAAACTGGGGGGAGGGGGCGGTTTAGCGGCGTTATTCTGCTCACTGCACACAGGTGGGGAGGGCTGGCACAGCACAGCAGACAACCGGCAGGACGGTGGCAGAGCGCCCCAACACGTTCCACCTGTCGGATGGTTATGTGAGTGAGGCACTCCCTCACACGGCATGTGGCAGGGTGCCGCCGAAAAGCGCTGCCGCGATTAGCTGGCCTTCACGTGCCGGGGCGGGGTCACGGAGGGCGGCGTGTCACACCCCACCACTGCACTTCAGACCTGCAGCCCCCCGGCCCAAGCGGGGCAGTCCACACCGGGAGAGCGTGCCAGCGAGGCAAACACCAGCAGGCCGTGCCTGCCCAGGGCACAGGCATTTCCTTTTTCAGGAAGAAAACGATTTTCTCTGTTTTACGGGAGCTTTAATTAGGCTGTTTATGATTCAGCCATGCAACCGTGGCATGGCAGTCCTTCCTAGGGGTGATGTCTGACCCCCTCCTCATGGCACGACTGCGGCCTAAAGGTCACTCTAGCTGAGCTCAGTGGGGCTCTTTGCAGCTCACTGTACTTTGGACTTCACTTCCTCAATGTGGCCAGTGACACCATCCCAGCAGACTGCATGACATTTACACATAAATATTTGCACTGCCACCCTCACTACACCCTTCTCTTGTAGAGAGTTGAATGGCTAAGCTAATGTAACAGCAAATCCCTCTGCTTCAGGGCTCCACCGTCCATTTTCTGCTTGATTCTTAGTTAACTAATCAAACAGAAATGGTGCGACTTCGGCTCAGTCGGCAAGAAACCGAACTCGATTCCCCAGACATCTCCTTCCGTGAGATGGGCGGAATAGTGCTTATGGGCCCAGGATGTTGCACAATAGATAACTTGACTTGATGAGGCACTGTTTGGAGTGTGTGGTTAGTGTGTGTGTGAGCTACAGGAAGCAAAAAGGAGAGCCCAAACAGCCAGCCAGCTAAGCTCACAGCCAGGGTGAATCCCAAAAGTCCTGTTTTACAACAGAGGCATCTAGCCAAACATTAACACAGCAACACACACGATCACAATCAACCACATTACCCTGACAAATGTAACACAAAATCCAGGCATCTCCTTCAACTGAGCAAATGAAGTGATCTGCATTAAAGGAACACAGAAATGAAGGCAAAAGTACTTTGAAAATTAAATTTGAGAAGGATCTATTCCCCTAGAGCCACAGACACAGCTGGGAATAGTCATGTCGCTGCCGCTTAGTGCTAAACAAAAGAAAGGCCCACATCACGCAGTGGAGGAGGCCCGATAGTATTCACATGCGGCTACACAGCACCCTGCTGAGTAAACACACCTGTGGAGAACAATCAGACTGTCTCTGCGTCCCTGAAGGCATTCGGTGGCCCTTTGCTGTGAGAGACGGGACCCACCTTGTTTTTGAAGTGGCTGTCGTGCGATCAGAGCGTGTGCCTCTCTGTCAGACATCCAGGTAACCTGCACCTTCGCTCAAGACTGCCTGCTTCCCTGCACCTTTGAACCTGCGAGTAGCGTCAATGTCTCCTGGCAGCAGCAGGAAGTCCCGTTCCTCACATTCAGGCTCGGCGCCGGCCCAGAGGAGCTGCTGCTGCCCAGTTATGCGGACCGGGCATCACTCTTTGAGGGGCAGGTCTCCCACGGCAACGCCTCCCTGAAGATCAAGCAAACGAGCACTCAGGATCGGGGCAGGTACCGCTGTACCGTGAGCACTGACCGGGCAGTTGAAGACTCCATCATCATCGTGAGGGTGGAAGGTGGGTCCCAGGGGAAACCCTACTATGGCTGGCTTAAAACAACATGGTCGTCTGTATCTGATTATCAAGTCCATAAACACGGCACGAAGCTCTGCCAATAACTCAGCTCAGAAGATATACACTATATATACGATAAATATATAAATGACCAACGATGACACATGCTGTTCCCTGTCACTCTGATCTCTGTCACGATGTTTCCTGTCACGCTGACCCCAGTCACACTAATCTCTGAAATGCTGATCTCTGTAACGCTGATCCCTGTAATGCTGATCCCTGTCACGCTGATCCCAGTAACTCTGATCTCTGTAATGCTGATCCCTGTAATGCTGAATCCCAATCACACTGATCCCAGTAACGCTGATCTCTGTAATGCTGATGTCTCTAACGCTGATCCCTATCATGCTGATCCCAGTAACTTTGATCTCTGTAATGTTGATCCCTGTCACGCTGATCCCGGTAAACCTGATGTCTGTAACACTGATCCCTGTCATGCTGATCCCGGTAACTCGGATCTCTGTAATGCTGATCCCTGTCACGCTGATCCTGGTAACTCGGATCTGTGTAATGCTGATTCCCATTTCACTGTTCCCATACCCCTCAGCCCCCCTCAGGTCACTGACTCTGGAGATGACCGGCGACTGTCAAGCAGTACAGTGCTCTTCTCAGGATGTCTATCCTGCCCCACATCTGAGTTGGTCCACGGAGCCCCCACTGCAGCCAGAGCTACTCAGGCCCAGCACATACATGGCAGCTAACAAGCTGGGCCTCTACTCTGTGGAGAGCAGGCTGAATCGGCCTAAGACTGGCTCTGGCTACACCTACACATGCACCATCAAGACGTCCTATGGCAGCCAAACCTGGATGGCCTCACTGAGAGACACAGGTAGGCCATTTTCTTAGCCATGTACACTCACACCATGTACCTGAGGGAGATACAAACACACATGCTTGCCCCAATAAAACATACAGACCCCTGTGTGTAGTCACATTTCAGTAAGACACTCTCATTCCGTTAACCTGAGTAAGTAATACACTCACACTCATGGGAGTTTTATGTACACAAAAATGTTCTGAGGGCAGAATGAAAAATGATTGGTTAAGTGAGGTAACCAATCAGATTGTAGGAGAGGTAGGTTCAAACAACTAGAGAAGGTGGGACCAAGATTGTTTGGTTGGTCCCTCCTCCACAAGTTGCTTGGACCCACTTCCTCTACAATCTGATTGGTTATCTCTCTGAACCAATCATTTCTGATTCTGTCCTCAGAACACTTTTGTGTAAGACTCCCATGAAATACACTCAGACCAGTGTACCTACAAAAGATACAATTACACCAAACTCGTTCTCAATGACAGCAGTCAGTGCCCCGTCTGCAGCAGACAAATTCACCACATGGCAAAATGACTGACTGGCCATATCACAGGCATCTTCTTCTCTCCCTAGAGATGAGGCCCACAGAGGGCACCCAGGTCACAATCCCCTGCACTGCCCCGAGAAACCTGCAGAACTTCACTCTCACCTGGAGCTTCACGAGGCAGAGGCAGCTCACTGTCATCCTCACGTATGACAGCTTGACCCGGCGTGTCACCAACCACTGGGGCAAGCGAGCCCATTTGGACCAGAATTGGGCTAGTTCCGGAGATGGCTCACTGCACCTGCAGGACTTGGGCAGCTCAGCACAAACGGGGATGTATATCTGCATGATCTCCACGCCAAGGACCCAATATCTGACATACACCAGCGTCAATGTCAGCGCCATTTCAGGTATGGACATGCCAGCTAAAGGAATGGGGTCCTCTGCAACCCCACCTAAGGAAATCAGTGCAACCATCATCACAGGGAATCGAAGCTCATACTGTCAGCAGAAAAAGGCTGTAGGGGCAGAGCTCCAGTCACCATTCTATGGTCTGATGTGTGACCTATCCACCGTTAACATGCCAGCTCTGCACAGCAGACAGGCTGCAGTATGGATGTCACCTGTCTGAGACGGAGGCTTGATGGCTCCAGCTGCCACACTGTACTCCATGTGCCACAGGTGTGAGTTTGCAGAAAGGCAGGGAGTCCCGGCTCTGGCTCATCTGCATCGCCGTGGTGGCCGTCGCCCTCTGCGTCGGCGCCGTGTGGTGCGTCAAGAAGAAAGGTAACGCTGGAAAAGAGTGCACCTCAGATGCCCTGCTGCCAGCAGGGAAAGTGCCAAACCGCACCCATTGTACCTATTACATTAAACGCAGAGGGGGGAAAACAAGGGACTGGAAGCAGGTGCTGCCACACCCAGGTCTGATTGCCAAGTTAGTCACCAATTAGCATTAAATCAGGCTCATAAAAGAGAAGGTGGCCCTTATAGTAACCACCTTGGCTAGATTCTCAATCCCCGACAGAATGTTTTCATTACAACCCACCCTGCTTTCAACCTGCCACATTCAACATTAGCCTATTAAGGACCATATAAGCCTGAGGTTTGGAATGAAAACATTCTGGCAGGGGATTTGAGAACCACTGGACTAGAAGAGATGTAAGTGTCTTGATTGTCATTAGTGTTTCAATCATTTGCCTGCGGGTGTCAGTCTAACATGTGAACCGGCAGTTTCCCGAAGTGTCTAGAAACGCTGAGACCCAAACATTGGACAGGCTAAGCAGACACTGACATTTCTGATGCCTTCACACCGGTCCAGTGCTTCACGGCGGCCCAACAGGCCATTAAGATGCCGTGTTGGGCTCAGGCTGACGTGTCTGCAGCACATCAGGCCAGCACACGCCGCGTGCCACCAGGCTGACGTGCTGCTGTCCGTCCTGCATCCTCAGATGGTGACTCACACCCAGCAGCCGAGACCACGGAGATGAGGCAGTTCACAGCAGGTGAGCGTCACTACCGGCCCGCCCTCTCACCCGTGATGTTGGAGCCCTTCACTGCTCACTGACAGCATGTGCCCCCCCCCCGCCACTCCTACTGACAGGTCACAGAGAAAACGGCACCCCCCAGGAAAGCAGTCCCTTGGCTGTGGCCTGAAACATTCCCAACAGGATGAGGTCACCGGGGGAGTTTCCAGCCTCCGCTCCCACGGACTTTACCAAAAACTTACCCAATGCCAGCCTCCCGTCTCCAGCGGAGCGCGTGGTGCACCGGCTTCTGACATGATGCAGCCACATCTGGGCTTCAAGCACTCTCTGTTACGGATGCTGGATGGTGCTGCTTCCTGCTTCCATATTGTCTCACTCACACACTGACTGCTGCCTGTGCTGACTGTCTGTGTTGACTGCTGCCTGTGGTGACTGCCATCTGTGCTGACTGTCTGTGCTACAGTAGCTGCCATCTGTGCCTATGCTGACTGCTGCTTGTGCTGACTGCCATCTGTTGACTGATATCTGTGCCTGTGCTGACAGCCTATGCTGACTGCCGAATGTGCTGACAGCCTATGACTGCTATCTGTGTTGACTGTGCTGACTGCCAGATGTGCCTTTGCTGGTTCTGCCGAAGTCCATTGGGACACACAGTGAGGCTGTGGTGAATCTTCTCGCAGGTGGTAATTGCATCTCTTAGCAGCTAAATATTCTGTGGACCTTAAAACATTCACTATATCACTGAGCAGACATTTGTACCGACACACTTTGGGGTGAGTTCCTGCAGTTTAGTGCACTAGCCGCCACACCAGCTGCTGCTCTAACAATGCCTCTGTCTGACTGGATGTCCATGTTTATGGTCCTTTTGAGGGACATTTCATTCCACGGGACTGGTTTTGCTGTAAATTTCTTCATGAGCTGAATGATTCATAAATTAAATAAATGTTAGTATCCGTGTCCTGGGGCTGTGTCTGAATTAATCACGAGTGACTGATTTATTAGACCAAAGTGGACAATAAAATCATCACATCCTCTACAGCGAGGGAGGGCAACCCTGATCCTGGAATACCAGTATCTAGCAGGATGTTCTTCCTGATGTGTTACTATCTGCCCAAGATTAGGTGTGGTCCAACAGAGACCAGGTTGGGTACAAAACATGCTGGATACTGGCACTCCAGCATCAGGGTTGCCTACATCCTGCTCTATAGTATTAAACCATCATAGCCTGCATGTGCTCACTTACTGAATTATCACAGCTTTCATTACATTCTTAGAGATCAATGTTTCACTAGAGTATTTCAAAATTTTCTCAATGGTGCAACAACAGGATCCCTCCTGGGACTCAAGCCAGGAAACTTTAGCCTGCAAACCCATGTCCTCATGCATTACACCTCCTCCCACTGCCCCTCTGGCCCTGGGATAAGCTGCCCATCTACAGTCAACTAATAACATTGCACATCAGGACAATAAAGGAAGTATAAGAGGTGGCACAGGCTCCCCTAAGTTGTTTAACACACCCCCTAAGCCATTTGCTATGCCCTCTAAGCTGTGTACTACACCACATAAGCCATTTGCCTCTCCCTCTAAGCTGTTTATCACACCCTCTAAGCCATTTGCCACACCCCCTAAGCTGTTTATCACACCCCCTAAGCTATTTGCCACACCCCTAGGCTGTTTATCATACCCCCTAAGCCATTTGCCACGTCCCCTGTTCCACTGCTTACAGACAGGAGGCATCGGGTGACATTGGACAGTATTAGACTTCCTGCTGAATCTAAAGGCACATGTGCGCTTCACCTATACACTCTGTCGCTTGATCATTCACCCGACAGCAGTAGGAGAAGCACGGAGTTGTATAGCTATCACATTATTAGCTGAATAATTGTCATTGGCTCCAGGAGTCTGACTACAGCGTTCTCACAATGCTGCCCGACGGTAGTCACAAAAACGCGAAACCCGAGAAGCTTCGTTAATGCTCTGTGTCATACGCAATGCTTATCTCACCCCCTTCACACGCGAGGGAACTGTAAAACTAACACAAATTAAATAGAATGCAAAATACTGGCTTTGTATGATGCAAGTAAAAAGCGCAAAAAAAAAAAAATAAAAAATTTAAACTGGAAAACCCGGAAAATTGTGAGTACATGCATACTCATCCTGTTTGCTTAACCCCTAAATATGTAACATCTGCTCCAACAAATTAATTAGTTGATTAAAGACCACCTGTGTGCAATCAAAGTGTCACATGATCTGTCACATGACGTCTGTATAAATAGACCTTGTGAAAGGCCCCTGACTCTGCAACACCACTAAGCAAACAACATGAAGACCATGGCGGTCCTCAAACAGGTCAGAGACAAAGCTGTGGAGCTGTAGACGGTGCACACAGAAAGTCTTGGGACACTTGCTTAAGTCAGGAAAAATATTGCAAGTGTTCTGGTTTCCCCTTAAACCACTCCAGTGTAGCTTTAGCAATGTGATAAGGGTCATTGTCCTGCTGGAATCATTACTTTGTTCCTTTGTTGACCAAAAACCATCAGTATTTTTAAGTAAAGCATTCATTTCAAGTATTAATACATCAAAACTCAAACTATAGTTTTGAGTTAAAACGTTCATTGGTAAGCAATCTCATTGGGTGCTTTTTAATTAGTACCCCCTAACAACAGTATAAAACACCAAACATCTGTGTTTAATATCCCTTTGGCAGTCAATGACTACAATTGTAATTAACAGCAAAATGGGAAGAAAAGAGCTGAATGCGCCATGAGACCAGCAAATGGTGGCTCAACAAAGTATTGATTTTGGAGGGTGAATACCTATGCATGCTGTGCAAGTAAAATGGTGCTGAAGCCGCAAAAATCCATATTAATTCCAGGTTGTAATGTAACAAAACAGGAAAAACACCAAGGAGGTGAATACTTTTGCAAGGCACTGGTCATCATATGAAATGAAAGATTTATGCTGGATTTTCCCTTTAAACTCAAGGCATCACTTCTAAATATCTAGCGAAATGTGTGGAATATAAAATTTTAAGTATTTCTACAACAGCTACTTTACTATGAATATTGCTACTCTGAGACACTGTAGCAGGATGATTCCTCACTTGCTGACTGCCCTCTCTTTACCCATGTGACCTGTGTATACCTGAAAATGTTACCCACTTTGCAAGTTACAATTTAATACCACTTAATTGCACTTTGCAATTAAGTGGTGTAGATAATGGATGGATGGATAGAATAGATTTACATGTTTCAATGTTTCTAAAACACTTTATTTTTCTCACACTGCACATCTCTATTCACTTTGTTTATCACTCTGCCTGAAATGCCCTGTTACAGTTCTAAGCTTCAGACTAGTGTGCTCTGATTGGTTAGCTTGCCCAACATGTTCCACCCCTGTCTAGCAGTCTGCAGACAAATCCTTGCAGGTAAGCAGCCAATAACGTTTGTGTGACGAGGTGTTACGACATGTCACCACGTCATGGAAGAAAGGGCTGTAATTCCAATAAGACATTGTAGACAGATTAAAGAAGAGTGGTTTCTATGGTAAGAGTTATTCCCTTTGGCATGTATTTTTGGCCATAAGACTTTCTAGACCACTTACAGGCACATACAGCTATATAACACGCTAAAGGAAAGAGGGGAAACCAGAAAAGCACATTAGGGCTCTTTGAAGGGGCACACTGACATTCTGGCTGAATCCGGTCAGGCTTCAGCACTGAGGCATGTGCAACTGTTACTCCAGCACAGAAATGGACAGTGTTTTATGAAAGTGGAGGGTAAGTCAGCAGCAGAACTCCACCCACATACTCTATCACATACACTATATGAAGAGAGAGATGAGGAACATACAGGTGTGATTTTTTTTTTATTTAAAAATATACAACACATATGGTGTGATGGGGTGCTGCTGAATGGCTATGTAAAAATTATTATCCCTTGATAAAGAAACTAACCATTGATACATTTCATATTAAGTTCTTATCAAATCAGCAGACATAGGAGTGACGGACACCATCAGTACCTGTCGGACCCGGCCTGTTCTCCTTGAGACCTGTGTCTCCTGCTCCGCTGACTTGAGCCATTAGATCCTTCACCCCAGGGCAGCGTGGATTCGCAGGACCCGTATCCACAATGTGGGCACTGTGGGTAACCTCTTGGGCCACTCCTGCATCTGCACCATGGACCATGATGGACCATGATGGACCATGACACTGACATGGCCAGGTAAGGCCACTCCCACATCCAGCACCAGCAGTGACCTTACATTACAAGAGAGCATGTAAGAGGCAGGATCATACACCTCAATCCGATACACCTCATGTTCACCTCAATCCAAAATCACTCATATTCACCAGCAGGTACAGAAAATAGATGCACCCTTATATGTGGTGTCTCATTTATCTATAGCTATGGAGTGTGGTGGGGGAATAACACTCTTCTCAGTGTGTGTGTGTGTGTCAGTGGGCATTTGACGGTGCCTAGGGCACAGCTATGGGTGACGGTGCTGAGGGTGACAGTGCTGAGGGCGATGGTGCAGCACCTCATTCAAGTACAGACCTGGGGGGACCCCATCTCCCCCCACCCACGGCTGGCACACCCAACTGACGTGCTGCTTCAGTGAAATTAATCTCATAGTGTCACTGCACATATAACTATAGCAAGAAGAAGTGCAACAGTGAAACCTGCCTGCAAATGCTTGTCTTCCTCTGCAGCTGTAGGAAGATCACTGCTGCTGTGGACCAGAACTCTCCTCTCTATGGCTACACTTCGCAGACTGTTAGGGCTGTTGCTAAAGGAATCAGGCCAGGTAGCAGCGAGTCTCAATATCTTCATCATCTTTGCTCTTATCGCGTCAAACAGAAACGTTTTCAACCACCGAAAAATAAAACCTGAGACTAATGTCACAGGGATAAATTTTCAACATGAACAAATAGACAGGAAAATCGGTGAACAAAGGAAACACACATTGTGCCTCATTCCAGAAACTGAGAAGAGGCCTTCACATGGACAGCTGGATGTCAGACAGCCACGAAGGATATTTACATTTCCAGGTGGCCACAGCGCCAAAATGAAGACATTCACCTCATTAATGGATGACAAAGCTTCTCCGAGGAGGAAGTATTCCAAAGTCACATTTCTGTGGCCAAAAGCCGTCAAGGACATGATGTGGCACCTGGACATGACCATGTGGACAGGACTGCAGTAGACATCGCTCCGCCCATCGTTGTCGTCGTGCAGAAACCAGACTGCATCCTTCATCAGCACAGACAGCTTCTATCCTCATACTCCTCCTCTGTTTCACAAAGACTAGATAAAGGCACCGGCTGCATTCTATCTTCAGACTGGAGACAGTCTCAACAGGACCACAGGACCTCTGCTGGTCATCATAAAGAATTGCGTATCACTGTAATCTGTTCCGATCTTTTCAGTGAATGCTGTTTTGTCTTTTTCAGAAATCCTCTTCGGAAACTTTCTCAGTTGCATTACTAGTTCAGCTGGACTGAAATAAGTTTCAGTAATGGAACAGCTTTACCGTGACAGTCTAAAATTACTTCCTGTAACTCACTCACTCAGTCACACTTCATAGAGTTCCAGTCTGGACTGTGAACTGGCCGTAAACAGGCATAAACAAGTCTAATATGAGGTCACCCAGACAACCCATTCAAAACTGGGACCCTGTCTTTTAATTTAATTATTACAATTTAACTATAATGCTTTTCAGTGTTACAGAAGTCAAGCTGTACTGGAAGGGAAAGTGCTGCACCTTAGTAATCATTCATGTAACTGTTCAAACAGCCATGTGCAGGAATCCTGTGTGCATGCGAGTGTGTGTGGTGGGGGGGGAAGGGGGTTAGTTAGGTTTACATTAAATTGTGGGGACTATTTTTCAGATCTCCACAAAAGTCTGTGAATGCAATCAAAAAAGTAAAAATGTCTCGTATTTTGTTTGGTTACTTATGGTGAAGGTTAGGGCTGGGTAGGGCTGGCCATTAGATATTGTATCACAGCTGACTTAAGCACCTGAGACTTTAAATCCTTTAACACAGCTTTCAAGCAAAACAAAATAAAACACTTAATAATACATATGACTGGTAACAAGCCCAGAGAATGCAATTTAATGATTACTATTAACTACAACTGAGTTTGGATGACAATGTACTTTTTTCTAACCACTATGTCATTCATGGATTAAAAATAAAAAAAAAGGTTTTGAAAAATGTAGGCATAAAAATGTAGATGTGCAAACAAGAAAAAACCAACATCTGTACACCAAACCCAACACATGGTTATGCAGACACCACACTGACATTCGAACGTCATGTAGCACAGTACAATTCTGAGGGTTTAAAAAGCGGTAGTGCATCAGCAAAGTTAGAGAAATAGTGCCCTCTGTTGGCTGAGTTACAGTGCCATGAAAAGTACTGGTCTTCTTCCTCATTTCCTAGTACTGTACATTTTTTACACTGACTGTTTTCAGTCGTTCATGCTAAATCTAATATTAAATAAAAGAAGCCAGAATGACCAATTAACATACATTTGACATGATTTCTCCCATTTCTCTTATAATACACACACACATATACATACAGTACATATACACTATATTGCCAAAACTATTGGGACACCCCTCAAAATCATTGAATTCAGGTGTCACAATCACTTATAGCCATAGCTGTATAAAATCAAGCACCTAGGAAGGAAGACTGCTTCTACAAGGATTTGCGAAACAATGGGTCGCTCTCAGGAGCTCAGTGAATTCAAGCGTGGTACTGTGATAGGATGCCACTTGTGCAATAAGCCCATTTGTGAAATTTCCTCAGTACTAAATATTCCACGGTTAGTGGTATTATAACAAAGTGGAAGCAACTGGGAACAACAGTGACTCAGCCATGAAGTGGTAGGCCACATAAAATCACAGAGTGGGGACCATGCATGCTGAGGTGTACAGTGTGCAGAAGTCGCTAACAGTCTGCAGAGTCAATAGATACAGACTTCCAAACTTCTTGTGTAGAGAACTTCATGGAATGGGTGTCCATGGTCGAGTAGCTGCATCCAAGCCTTACATTACCAAGTGCAATGCAAAGCGTCAGATGCAGTGGTGTAAAGCACACCGCCACTGGACTCTAGAGCAGCAGAGACATGTTCTCTGAAGCGATGAATCACGCTTCTCTGTCTGGCAATCTGATGGACAAGTCTGGGTTTGGCAGTTGCCAGGAGAACAGTACTTGCCTGACTGCATTGTGCCAAGTGTAAAGTTTGGTGGTGGGGGGATTATGGTGTGGGGTTGTTTTTCAGGGGTTGAGCTTGGCCCCTTAGTTCCAGTGAAAGGAACTCTTAATGCTGCAGCATTCAAAGCCATTTCAGCCAATTTCATGCTCCCAAATTTGTGGGAACAGTTTGGGGATGGCCCCTTGCTGTTCCAACATGACTGTACACCAGGGGTCGGCAACCTTTTTGACATGGAGTGCCAATTGTATATTTTCTTGTTAGTCCGC
>JAODLC010000085.1:24553522-24566518 GCA_026781145.1 Hippopotamyrus pictus | reverse complement strand
TGGCACGAAAATTTTCACGCAATCGTGCTGCTCGTATGAGGAGGTTTGCAAGGTACCAGCTGAAGTGCAGCAAGGACCTTGCAGCTTCCTCACGCGTCACACGTCCTGTTTCGTGCTCCAGCACGGTTAGCGCTCACACTACATGCAAACCGCGCCAAGTCCAAGTGAACCGTGCTCTGGCACACCTCTTCCAAGCGGGCCAGGGACGGCTAAACGAACCGCGGTTCGGAGCACTCACACTAGTCAAACGAACCGCGCTTTGGTGGTCAAACGCACTCGGGCACGGTTCAAACTGCCTAGTGCGAGTACACCCTAACAGAGGGTGAATGACTGTGATGACTGACAGAGGGACAGACTAGCTGTAATGACTGATAGAGGGACTGCTGTGGTGACTGACAGGGTTTCCTCACTTACTGTTTTTACTGTTGTATTTACTTCTGTGGAAGGTGAGGAGGGAAACCAAGGAGGTCTGTAATGAAGCACAAACAAAGGAGCCAAATATTGGCGACCCTGATTAGTAACTTAACTTTTTAGTGACGAGTAAGTTTTGAGGACGTTTTAAACCAAAGGGGCGAACGAGGAATTATGCTTTAATGCGTATTTCAATTTTATTTATCCGACCTGTTCACGTTAGTTAACAGAAAAAACTTAAAAAGCAGCCGAAAAAACAAACCAACCGGTTTCCAGCTAACCACGTAGGCTGTCTGCCGTTATGGGTAATGCGTGCGCCGTATTACCGTCAGACACTCGATATCAGCTTTCTGCTTTCGGTTAAAAAGCATAAAATGCATATCTGGCTGATAAATGAGTATCAGATGGGGGATTAAGGCAGGAGTATCCACTGTGTCTTTAAATCCCCGTATTGCGGACCCCCCATGCACACGCTCCCCTTTCCTCTAGGTATTTCATGAGAAACAGGGAGTTTTGCCGGAGGCTCTGAGTTCCTCTGCGGGAGAAACAGCGTGTTTGGCCCGATAATGAAAGCGTGGCAGGGGCGTGCGGAGCAGGGGTCAGGGGTCCGAGGACAGTCGACGGGGGGTCTTTACTCCGGAAAGGAGCGAGTTTTCAGGGCGATGAGACGCGGATACCGGCGCCAGGTCGCCCCTCGGGGTCCCTGAGTTCAGGTTCCGCCTTTTTAAAGCGGACCGCTTTCCTCTTCATGTCGGCCCGGTAAGTAAGCTGTCTCTTTGTGCATCCCTGCTTTTGTTATAGAAAATCCCGCACAGAGAAACTGCTTATATCAGCTTTGGGGTTTGAGATAGAAACGTTTATTAATGCTGAATTTTAATTCATAAAAAAGGAACAGGAAGACGTGAAATTCTGCAGCTGAAGCGGCTCTTTACTGGATTCATAACGCAGTTAAAACGCATCCATGCGGGCCGCTTTTGCTGTGCACTTTGGTCAGCAGTGAGTTTCAGTGAATGAATCTGCGTTTTTTTAAAGCGGTCGATGTGACCTTTATCCTCACATGTCCTGTCATAACCACGGCTTCCTGGAAGGAGCCACTGACCTGAGTGGGATTCCAGTGGCGTGACTCCAGCACCGTCTGCCTCGTACATCCTCTAACTGCTGCAGCCAGTTTCGGACACCTCATGCCTGGCTGTTGGTGTGTTTGGGCTGTTGAGTCTCTCTGAACAATGTCAGCACTGTTACCTGTTAAGGCTTATCTGTGGGTGTCTGTGCAAATCCTGGTTTTCTGGTCCGCCCCTCTCCCAGGTGCCAGTCCCTTGGTCGTTTCCCCACCTGCTGCTACATACACACACCGGCTGTAGCATGAGACCAGTGCATTGTGAGGTTGGGTCCTTTGTACTTGATTACCCCTGATTTTGGGCAGCCACCACGGGAGACCTAAGCTCACATAGGCCACACAGAAACACAGAGACATACAGACATATACTTACTCGCAGACAGAAACACACAGACACAGCCAGAAACACTCACACAGACAAGCACACATGTTCTTCATATGACTTTTGCTTGATCCACATGCTGTGCCATTTTCCTTGGGAAAATGTGTTTTGCTTTATGCCGCTCTTTGTGTCTGTGAGTGTGTGTGTGTGTGTGTGTGTCTGTGTGTCTGTAAGTGTGTGTGTGTGTGTGTGTGTCTGTCTGTCTTTTTCTGTGAGTGAGTGTGTATCTGTGTTTTTCTGTGAGTGAGTGTGTGTCTGTGAGTGTCTGTTTCTGTGAGTTTGTGTCTGTCTGTTTATGTGAGTGTGTGTCTGTCTGTGTGTGTTTCTATGAGTGTGCGTCTATGAGTGTGTCTGTCTGTCTATGAGTCTGTGTGTCTGAATGTGTATCTGTCTGTCTGTGTTTCTATGAGTGTGTGTTTCTGTCTATGAGTGTGTGTATCTGTGAATGTGTGTATGTGTATCTGTCTGTGTTTCTGTGAGTGTCTGTCTCTGTGTGTCTGTATGTGTGCAGTGTCTGTGTGGGCTGGGATGTGGGGCTGCTCTCTTCTTGGGCTCCACGTGGCCGAACTTTCACTGTCCGCTGGCCTCCTGCTCGCTACAGATGGAACAGCAACTATTTCCTACCACAAGCCAAGAGGATGTTTGGGGTCTGGGGAGCCAGAAGCATTACTGGCTTGTCACCTCAGGGCTAGAGTCACAAGGTGCATAGAGATGGCAAGCGCTTCTGATTGGGGGAGGGGCCGTCATTATGGACGAGAGACGGGTGAAACGTATTCTGTTTCTTCAGAGTTTGGCTGGTCCCGCATGCAGGGGCGGTGGTGCGGGTTATCATTGTCCAAACACCCCTGGCACACAGTTCTTGCAACACCGGCGCTTTCAGTGCACTGTGGAGATTTGACCTTTGACCTTGTGAGCCTGGTCTCAGATCCGTCTGGGATCAATGAATCCTGGAGGGTGCTCGATGTAAAAACAACCCAGAGAGCAAGAGCTGGATAATTACACAGAGGCATGCTGCGTATCCCCGGCCCCTAGCAGTGCCTCTTAGGTCATGAGTACCTGTCAGTACACGCCACGCTCTGCCCTGTCACATGACCCACACATAGGGGCGGGTTACCTGTGTGAGCTCCGGCCCCCAGGTCACGTGCTCCGACGAGCTGGCTGCCGTCAGTCGTCACTGTTCAGATATGAGGGGGGAGCGGAATGTGAAATGGACCACAGAATTTTTTTTTTTTTTCCGATGAGCTGTTTTTCCGTCTCCCAACCATCTGGGTTTCTCCCTCCAGTGCAGGCAGAACTGGGGGGGTGGGGGTTACATTCTTCATTCTGCTTTGTAGAGGCTGGGAAATCGGGGGTAGAGCAGTGATCGCTTAGCCTGGTCTGAGGGCCTTGGCTTTGTGTGTGTCTGTGCTGAGGTAAAACAATCCCATTGAAAAGATCCGGGGGTCAGCTGCATGGCATGCTCCCAATGCATTCTGGGAAGGGGCAGTCCCTTTCACCTATGTCCTCTCCCCCGCAGGGTACACGCTGTGCCTGGGTAAGTCCTACTTCTTCCGCTTTAACCACCCTGAGGAGGCCAGCCGAATGAAGAGCATGATGCCCCGGAAGAGCCCCGTATGCCCCCTGGGATACTCCTCTGGTAAGACCCTAACCCCTGACCCCTGGCTCCCTCCACTGATTGGCTTGTAGTTAAACACAGCTTATGTTGAGGCTGTGGAATGAAGTCTGTCATTTTAGCAGCTGGAACCTCCACACGGATCATTTTCCTACAGCCAGGGGTTCTGTAGTGCCTCCATTGGTGTCCTGTGGGGTTTACATGCCGATACTGTGATCTGCTGTAGATCTTGCTGTTTATCAGGACTTTCTCATGCAGAATGCCAGGAATGTGCCTCGTGTAAACACTCACAGGTTCCCTGCCTGCTGTACTCTGACTCTTGAAGGCTATTACGCCAGCTGTGAATGGCTAGGCTTATCTTGAGGGCTGTCACGCCAGCTGTGATTGCCTGGACTTATCATGGAGGCTGTCTCGCCAGCTGTGATAGCCTGAGCTTATCTTGAAGGCCGTCACACTGCCTGCAATTGGCTGGGCTTCTTCTGAGTGCTGTCATATGAACTGTGAGTGGCTGGGCTTCTCCTGAAGGTTGTCTCATCAGCTGCGATTGGCTGTGCTTCTCCTGAGGACCGTCGCATCGGCTGTGATTGGCTGTGCTTCCCCTGAGGGCTGTCACGTCAGCTGCGATTGGCTATGCCTCTCCTGAGGGTTGTCACGCCGGCTGCGATTGGCTGGGTTTGGTCTGAATAAATATGCAGTGTGGTTTTTGTACCGCAGTAATTGCCTGGTGTTGTTTATGCTTGGAACAGATGGAGGATCTGTCCCTCAGCCCTCCTCGCCATTTGGCAGCCTGCATCTCCCCTTTTATAACTTCATAGCTCTTTACAGAGTGCAGTGCAGTGCCAAATGAAGGGGGCGACTTTTGGCCTGAGGCAGGTTTGGGGGTCTGCAGCTGTGTGTGTCGGGGGGGGGGAGGTCGTGTGTTCACACTCTCAGATTTCGGCCTACAGCCCAGGTGGCCTGTGTAGTGGTCAGCCTCCCAGAATACCATAGGCAGCCACCTGCACTAGATGCTGGGATACGGGAGTATTGGCACGACCCCCCAGCAGTGAGGTAGTTTGCTGACTAAACCCTCCCCGGTAACACTGACAGATATGGTGCCAAAAAGTGGAACCGTTTCCTCAAATGATGCCATTGGAGCCGATCCGCTTTTAGACGGAGAATCCCTGCCCACTGCGGGGGTGTTTATTTTCAGAGGGCAACCATCAGAGGGCGGCCTTGCAGTGCCAATGTGGGGGGGGGGGGGCACTCCTCTTCTTGTTTGGTTGGGGTTCCACCCCACACATCTGGAAGAGATCAGAGCAGCAGGTAGAAGATCGTGGGCCTTTAAAGCGCCTGCAGATGTTCAGGGGAACATCCTCACTGGATCCATCTCCATGCTCAGTGACTGTCTTTGTGCAGCTTATTAATACATTTAAAATGAACTGCCATTAACATCCGTAACAGGAACTGATACCCATAAAGCTCTTTGGGTTCCGATAGATGTGCTGTTGGACCTTTAAGCCCTTAATTTATTTGCAAATAATTATTATAGGATTAGGATATTGTGCATGTCTCTCTGTGTGTCTGTGTGTATAATTTTCCTTTATATTCTTTTTTTCAAAAACTTAGGGTACTTTTTGCCCCCCAGTCACACTGTCATGTCCCCACCCCTCCGCAGATTACCTCCGGTTAGACCGCAGCCCTGGAGTGGGCGTGTCTGGTGTGCGGGGGCCATGCTCAAGTGGGGATATCCTGATGGATACGCTACAGAGGCGGAGACTTGCTGCGGAGGTGGGCCTTCGCACCAACGGCAACTGTAGCCCATCCTACTACAGTGTGACTCATTCCCCGCCCATCAGTCCCATCCCCCGTCCCCTGGTGCAGACCCCTGACATCACGCCCCGCCATCACCAGGACCCGGGTGTGAGGCCCAGTGCTGCCGATCGCCCCCCCTTGTCCATCAGGCCACCCATGCATACCTCGGGAAACACCCTCCTGACCCAGGGAAGGGATGGGCCCCTCCCTTACCGCCGCTCTAGCTCCCGGCACCAGTCCCAGGACAACATCTTCCTGTCCACCTCTGAGGACAGCCGTTTACCACGGTCTGCATGGAATGGCTCATCTCCTGACCGTGATGCCCGCTCACCACTAGGGAGCAGCAGTGGGGCTGCCAGCATGCCCTCCAGCCCCCAGCTGGCTCGCCGCCTTCGTCCACATGATGTGGGGGGCCTACGGGGGACCCCAGGAGGGGATGGTGGGCTAGACCCCGTGCCCAGACAGAGGAAGTACTCCGCAGGCTCACTGGGAGCATTGGGGACCCACAGCCGGTCTTTGCCCCGTCTGTACAAGGCCACCGAGAACCAGCTGCAGCCCATCACTCTAGCCCCGCCCCTACGTTCTGGGGATAGTCAGGCCCGTCCCCCTATCCCACCCGAGCCTATGAGCAACAGCCACAAGGAGGTGCTGTCCATCTTACTATCCTCCCGCTCACCCACGCGGGGCTCCACCCCCTCAGAATCCAGCCCACCAGACAGCGCCCCCAGCAAGTCCACCAGCCCCCGCATCGCCAAAAAGCTGAGCCTGACATCCTCGGCATCCTGCTCAGACCTGGAACACAATTCCCTGCGTGGGTCCTCGCCTTCTTTGGACCAGGGGCTCGGTGAGAGGCGACCCTCCTTTGGGAAGGCAGGCTTGGGCGTGTGGCCTACTAGAGAGAGGCGTGGCAGCATCAGCTCGCTGAGCGGAAAGGAGGAGCTGAGGGATTACCACCAGCGGCAGAGGGACGAGCGTCTGCGTGAGCAGGAGGTGGAGAGACTGGTGAGTGTGCGCCCCCTGCTGGGCAGAGGAGATTCCGATCCAGGATCACCACCTCCGCTGTTTTCCTACTTTCCTACCTCTTTGGAAAGCCGGGCTGTCAGCACTGTCACATGGTGTACCTCAGTAGGGGCGTTGCTGTGATGCTGGGGCTGTGGAAGCCTGGGGGGTTTGAGAACTGGCATAGACACTGCCACAGGGCGCTGTTGTTACTCTTGTTTGCACATTTGCACGTGCACTTTATTCTATGTTGTAAATTTATGTTGTCAGGTCAATCTGTCGTCTCTGCTAGCCTGCTAACTAGGCCTCGTAGTTAGCTAGTTTTTAGTTTTTCTGTTAATTTATGTTGTAAATTTATGTTGCATGTAGCACCTTGGTCCTGGAGGAACGTTGTTTCGTTTCACTGTGT
Source organism: Hippopotamyrus pictus (assembly GCA_026781145.1). NCBI lineage: Eukaryota > Metazoa > Chordata > Actinopteri > Osteoglossiformes > Mormyridae > Hippopotamyrus > Hippopotamyrus pictus. Next base: position 24,559,794 of record JAODLC010000085.1, on the reverse strand, counting down.
ACGACCTGTATATGGTTGAAGTGACAGTAAAGCCTACTTGACTTGACTTGACTTGACTTGGTCTTCTCAGTCCCCCGAGCTGATAGGTACAGACAGGATTGACCTTTGTATGTCTCCCGGAGGTGCCCTGCACCAGTTTTTAGTGATTGCTGAGCAGAGACAGCCCTAAATTCATGTGCGATTTGCTGGACTGGGAATAGGCCTAGTTCACAGGGTGACCTTCAGCCATGGGCGGGATAATATGGGTTCACAGACATGCCAGTGAGCTTGATGGGATCCTGTCAGTGTAGATGGAATCTTTTTTGGGTCATCTGGGTGTAGAGGACTTTAGCTAAGTGGTTAAGGTGTGGTCAGGCCATGGTCAGCACCCCCCCCACCACCACTGTAATCCCCAGCCCCGCCTGTGTGGGAGCCTGTGCCATGAATGACATGAGCCCCAAACTGTATTGTGATTGCGACCTTGTTACCAGCTGAGATAAGGCAGGGAGAGAGATAGCAAGACGATCTCCCGGAGGGTGCGGCGCGACAGGTTTGGGAGTTCAGGGGGCAGGAATCTTGCGTGGATGCTTGTGGTGGGACGCCTCGCTCGTGTGCCATGTGTAATTAACAGGAGATGTGGTGGGACGTCTCGCTCGTGTGCCGTGTGTAAATAACAGGAGATGTGGTGGGACGTCTCGCTCGTGTGCCGTGTGTAAATAACAGGAGATGTGGTGCTGCGGCTCGCAGAGGAGCCTGACCTGTCCTGGGTGCTGACGATCCCCCACCACGGAAAACTCCAGCTGCCTCGGGAAACGGAAGGATTAAATCACAGGGCTCCTATATTTGTATTTCCCCCTAAATGGATGCCAGGGGTGTTTTTCATGAGATCTGGTTTCAGCATCCAGCTGGTGCCCTGAGCCGCTCTGCACTCAGATCTCTTCCTGCTGCTGATCCCCGTTATCGCCGATGTGAAGTGCTCAGGGCTCGCTTCTCCGTATCGTCCCTGCCGCTCCCACTTGCCGTGTTTCTGGTATCGTGTCCGGTCCTGCCGGTGGACGAGCCCTGGGGAATGCTGGTGAGGGGTCTCCATGCCTGCTGACTTGATTAGCCGTCAACGCGAAAGGAGGAGTGGTCATTATGCGCTTCTTTCCCGTAACTCCCGAGTCTGAGGACATGGTGGGTCTCCTCCGCTCTGTCTGTCTCTCCTCTCCCGTTTCTCCGTCACTGTTGCTGCTGTTTCCTGTTTGGTGTGTGACTGGAGTGACTTGGTCGTACTGGATGTGTGGATCAGTTAGTTGAGTACCTGTGAATTGTGGTTAGGTTGGGAACCCGAGGATCGCGGTTAGGTTGGGTATCTGTGGATGGTGACTATGGTGATGAGTGGATGAGCAGCTATGATGAGAGCCTTCAGGTGCCCCTAGTCCTCCAGTGTCAATCCCCCTAAACTGCAGCATCATTTGGGTATCAGTCAGTCTCACTGACTGAAGCTCCTGGTCCAGGATTGCATATCCCTCCTTGGATACTCATTTTCTGGATGACTTGTGTTTTGATTACATGAGTGCAGGGTGCTCGGAAAATGACTGTAGTATTGGAATGATGCAAGCTAGGCTCTCGGTTGTGACTGCAGATGTGTTCTCCTTAACATAAGAACATAATAAATTTACAAACGAGAGGAGGCCATTTGGCCTATCAAGCTCGTTTAGGGTGAACTTAACTAATAGCTCAGAGTTGTTAAAATCTTATCTAGCTCTGATTTAAAGGAACCCAGGGATTTAGCTTGTGCTACACTAGTAGGAAGACTATTCCATACTTGCTTCCTCAAATTCTTTTTAAAATGTTTTCCCGCTAATTTCCACTTATGGCCACAAGTTCTAGTATTTAACCTAATATTGAAAAGCCATTTGGCTGAACAGCATCCAGACCTGTTAGAATCTTATATACCTGGATCATGTCCCCCCTTAGTCTCCTTTGCTCGAGGCTAAAATGAGCTTGTACTCATCTTGCACTCTGACGGTCGACTTATACCTTTACATTATGCACTTGTGAGAAAGCCCTCTATTGGTGTGTTACAGTCCCCGGTGAATGAGCTACTGTTTGTCTCCTAGGAGCGACAGCGCCTGGAGACCATTCTCAGCCTGTGCTCGGAGCTGGGCCGCTCAGGGGGCGAGCAAGGGGGCTCCGCCGAGGCCGACCTGCAGAAGATCAACCAGGAGCTTGAGAGGCTGCAGCTCTCTGACGATGAGTCCGACCCCACCATCCCCGACGCAGCCCAGGCATGGACCCTGCTTCGCTCTGGCCTCTCCCCCTCCCCCTCCGCACAGATGCTCAGGACTCCCAGGGTAAGTGACAGACCAGCTGGGGGGGGGAGACTGGCAGCATGAACATACTACTACACCGGACACAGACATGTGACAAACTCAAGTTGTTGGACTTCAGCAGGTTTTAAATCAGCACAAGGGGAGAGGAAGCTGGGGTTGGGGTGGGCACGCTGACAAGGACACAGCATTGGAGATGGCTCAGGTTGGCATCGGCACGTCGGGCGAGCCTGGTATTGCCTGAGCAGTGGTAGTGATGGACCATCTTGGGTTTTAAAGCACCTTTTCTTCCATAGTGTGATTCCGCAAATCTTGTAAAAGCAAAGTCCTGGGGTCTGAAGTACCCTGCTGGGGTATTTCCTGTATTTAGGTGGACCGTAGGCCCCAGAATCTGGCACGGCATTGTCAGAAAGCTCCACTACCCATTTATCCAAATCATAACAATGTCCAGGTCTATATTAAGAGATGTAAATGAGAAATTCCAGGCTGGTGAGGTTAACCCAGGCAATAGGCTCATTTTAAACTGGGAAAGCAGTTCTATCAATCTGCCACTGGACTCGTTAAGGAGGAGCTGTGTTCTGGGCAGCTCAAATTGCTTAGTGAGTTGCTGGGATTCTGGGTTGATATGAATGTCGGCCGTCAACCGTGATGAAGCTCCTCAACACAGGATGATGGTCTCTGTTTATCCTCTCTCTGAATTCTGGCACCATTTTCTGGTCAGTTTGTGTACCCCCGGCCCACCCCACACATTCCCGAAAACGGACACAGGAATGGTTGGAATTTGCTTTGCTCAGACCTGAAGAATGGTCTAGCTTGTTTGTGTGGAGTCTTTAATGTTTCTTCGTCCACTCTTGATGAGTCTCAAGCCTGTAGATATGAATTAGAAATATAATATATCTAATTAGACCAGAGTAGCTGGCCGTGGACAGAGGGGCTGAATGAATCTGGGGGTTCAGACAACATGGGGTAGCTGTCAGGGGCTCTGGTCCCCTCATGAACTGGAGCTGAGTGTCATTATGTCATTATCAGGTTCCAGGGCCAGCTGCGGATGCACAGCTAAGGTTGAGGGAGGCGGCCCATATGGAGGAGGAGAGGGTCGTTGTGCTAAACCGCATGGAGGAGCTGCAGCAGAAGATCAAAGACCTGGACAACCAGATGGAAGAGTCTGTTCGAGAGGTATGGTGCAACCGAAAGCACAGAGGAAACATGTATGTCAGACGTACGGATGAGTTCCCTAGGGCTACCAGACAGTTGGAAGAGTCCATTTGTAGTCCAGCAGCTTAGAGTCTTGTCAGGCACCCTTTGACCTTTGACCTGGGTGTCAGGTTTACATCATCATAACTCGCACAGTTCCCCAGGAAAGTGGACTGATCTTCTCCCCTGAGAAGAGACCCAGTGGAATCAGGCTCACACACGGTGGTGGACAGTGATTTAGCTGCTGCGTGTGACCCACAGGGCGTCTACACAGTTTGGGTTATTTCAGGGCTCTTTCAGGTACGCCGGTGCTGACTCTTCAGGACACCAGCACACTGGGAGTTCTCCTCTTTTTTTCTACCTTTTCTCATTCCCCTCTCACCCCTCCGTCTCTCCTTTCCTTTCCTTTTTTCTCTCTGTCAAGTCCCATGCTGCTGCAGGTCCAAATAAGGCTGTGTCTGGTGGCTCTGAGTAACTCCTAAGGAAGGAAAAGCTTGCTGCCATCGCGCCGTCAATCCTGCGCTCAGCTTCCTGCCATTATCCCAGACTGTCCTGTGGCCTGGGAGCTCTGCCAGCGTCTGTGGGGGGGCTAACAGCCGGGGGGAGGCCGGGGGGCAAGGACCCTGTGTGTGTGAGGTCATGGCCTCCCCTCGTCCTGCATCACCTTCACGAGTTAGGGAGTCGCTGCTGTGATCTCAGAAGCTGACGTTTTCCAGAAATCGCTTGAGCAATAATCCAGCTGTTTAAATTAGTAATGGTGGTGATTTGACTGGCTCACCCTAACAGATGACTAACAGACCTGTTGTTTACCTGTTTACTTACTTGTTCACTTCTGTTTTCATTCCCTAATACCAACTGGTACCTTATTCTCATTTTTGTTCCGCTGCTGACATTGTTAGTGGATCGCGTTCAAGTTTTAGTTCTGGTTCTGGTCCAGATGGAGTTAGAGCGCGCCCTGGTGGACGGGGAGCACGACGCTGAGACGGTGCAGCTGGAGCGTGAGAAGGAGCTCCTGAACCAGCTGAATGAGAAGCTTGTTGACGTGGAGAAGAAAAGTTTAGTGGACAAGTCCCAGGTATGCAAGAGTGAAAGCTTGAGTCTCAGGGTCAAAAGGTCAGATGGTCCCAGATTCGAATCGCTCCACTCCCAGGTACACTTCATGAACCCAGATGCCCTCAAGCGCCATGAGACTCACACCCCCGTATTCCTGAGGGCGAGTGCAGCTGACACAATCCTCAGAAATGCAGCTCTAAATATACTGCAGTGACATGGAGCAGTGCAGTGAGGGGGCCTGTCGTGAGGGGCTGATGACACGGGACGCGCTGCCAGGCTCGGCCCCCGGCCAGTTTCCGGTCTGGCTCTGGAAGCCTAACAGCTGCCTGACACACGAGTCCCAACCGCCGTCCGGACGGGAAGTCGGGGAGCAGAGCAAACCTCCAGCCAGCACAGTGCCCATCAAACCGCTGGCATTAGACACCCTCCCTGGGCTGAGAACCTACAACCCTAAGGTCACAGAGACCATGGCGCCATCTGTTGGACCTTCAGCGCGTGCTCCCCATCTCCTGTCTGCGCTTGCCTGCTGTTCTGCCTGTCCCACCCATATTGGACACTAATCTAGCTAACCTGCTTCCAGCCCCTGCACTAACGCCCCGCTCTTATATCCCCCACCCCCGCCTCCCTCGCTCTGTAGGAGAAAGCCCAGCTCGATGCCCAGAGGGCAAAGGTCAGCCAGCTCAGGGAGCTCCTCTCCGAGCAGAAGGTACAGCTGGACACCTGTCCCGAGGCCCTCAAGGAGCAGCTCCAGCTGCAGCTATCCAGGGTCAGTAGGCTGCCCACAGTACCCCCCCACTGGTCCAGAGTCAGCAGACTGAGGCTGTGTGCCCATTCTGAGTCAGTAGGATGGAAGCCAGCTCTGATCTGGGATCAGCCATTTAAGCACTCACATTAACTCACAGAAGAAACGCTGATGATAAAGCTGATCCCAGGTCAGTCCACTGTAGCATCCACTCAAAGCATATGCTGTGTTGTGCTAAACGGCACATCACTGTTCTGAAATCAATCACCAGCTTCCACGGCAGGTTCTGTGGCTCTGTTTCCCTCCCTGCCAGTAGATGAGAGTATGAGACAGCCACATGCTGTCAGCCTGTGCCTCTCTCACTGCCCTGCCTGTCCTGTCCTGCTGTCTCTTCTCCTCTCCAGCCAGTTCTGAGCTGGTTGGCCTTATCCAATGATCCAATGATCCCCAGCCCCCATCCTGGAGTCCTATGTAACACACTCCCCTCGAAAGAGGATGGTGGCTGACAGGAAGTATATAAACTGGGAACTGGGTTGACCTCTGACTCCTGACCTCTGACCTCCCATGTCCGCATACAGAGCATGAAACGCGCAGATTGTCTGGGCAGCTGGGTGCTTTGCCACATGTGCCTGACCCCTGGCATGTGCCTGGCAGGACGCGGAGGCCCTGGAGCTGGAGACTAAGCGGTTCGAGGACCTCGAGTTCCAGCAGCTGGAGCGGGAGAGCCGGCAGGATGAGGAGAAGGAAGCGTTAAGTCAGCAACTGCTGAGGGACATCGCCGAGCGCCAGCGCAGCGCAGCATCTCGCAAGGTGAGGAGGCAAGGGACAGGGGTGGAGATGGGACAGGGACAGGGGTGGAGATAGGACAGGGACAGGGGTGGAGATAGGACAGGGACAGGGGTGGAGATGGGACAGGGACAGGGCAGAGGGTGGGGATGGGACAGGAACAGGGGTGGAGATAGGACAGGGACAGGGGTGGAGATGGGACA
>JAODLC010000085.1:24478356-24488498 GCA_026781145.1 Hippopotamyrus pictus | reverse complement strand
AAAGTGTTTTTTTTTTTTTTTTTTTTTTTTTTATTTGTGCTGTCCTGAAATTTGCAGATACGTTGGAATAGTTTGCACCTTACAAATGTTTATACCATGACCTTAAAAGAGGTTAATTATGTTTAGTATGTAATATATAGATAAAATGGAATAAATGCACACATGTATTTGTGTAAATATGGTTTGTAGTATGAAAGAGACGGAGGATCTTGCCTGGTAAGTGAGGGCACTCTGTCTCATGCACTGACACGTGAAACCTGTGTAGTAGTGCTGTTAATTTATTTCCTGGCGGATTCTGGGAACAGGCATGTTTCTGGTCAAGGTCATGTGGTCTCGCCTGTACTCACTGCTGATGCCTTTAAACCTGATGAGTAGTGTTACCGTGGTTACAGCTGCAGCCCAATCGTGAGTAGATGACCCCCCCCCCCTCCATCTACCACGAGATTACCTGGCAGCTTTTTCACATCTAAATGCATGAGTCACATTTTACAGGAGAGGTTTGAGGAGTGCCTCCAAGCGGTGGACTGGACTGGTCCCGGCGCTCCTGCATTTACCTGTCTGTGATCCAGCTGCATTCTGCTGTAATTGGGCTGTTCTCTGAATGCACTATGTAGCTACAGTACACCAGTGTTTCCCTAATCACTTTAGGCTGTGTAGTCGACTTAAAGCTGAATCGAGTACATTTAAGCAAATACTGTGTTTCTTGAATTTCATTGTTTGTGGCAAAATGGAATAAAATTTAGTAGGATTCCATTTTATTATTAAACTAATGCCTCATTGGTAATTTATTGAAAGATAAAATGCAAAACATTCCAGTCAAGTAACAAAGGAACCAAGAAAATTAAAAATTAAGTTCCAGTCTTTCACATCTCTTTGCTTTTACAGATTGACTTGTCACCCAACATTTTTGACTGAATTTAGAAAACTATTAAAACTGAAATGGTAGGAGCAACAGACGTCAACTCTACTGAGTTTGTCTACCTTTTACTTGAGGTTAAGCAAGCAGGTTAAGCAAGTATGTACAAAATAATAGAAGTAACAACCATTTTACAAAAGGAACATTTTATTTTAAGAACACAGAAGACAATGAGAGCCTGGATGGGTGTGTGAATATGTTTGTGGTCATGTGACACTGTCCCACCATGTCCGTGAGAACCAGGTACCCAAACGTCACATGGGAAGCAGCTGCATCAGTGGTCATCCTGCCTGAGGATCATTCCTTTCACAAGTTCCTCCGTTTACTCACCAGTGTCCTAAGGTGGGAGACGGAAGACTATGAACACATGTAAGGAAGAGTTTCCACTCTACTCCTTGAGGTTCTCAAGTCACGTCTGAGTTATGACGCATTCTGAAATCATATTGAGCAGAGTCAGAACCAAGGAATGGATGGAGACTTCAGTGACGACATCCTATCTCACTGGCCATGCCAGGGGCTTGCAGAGTCATCCCTGAAAGCTTAACAGGACAATGCTTGTTTGAGCAGCTCACTCTAGAAGATAATGCTCTGGTGATTCTATACTAGCTATCACGCTACCATATGGTCATAGGGCTGCTCGATTCATGTATGCAACGTGCAGTGGGATAGAATTCCACCAGGTTCTTGCACCCAACAGCACCCAAATTTGTCAGTCTAATGGACTGTATTTCACGGTACTGCTGTTGTGGCCCAGTTTTGGTCCTGCTATCTTTACTGCCATAGGGCTGCTTCACTGTTTCAGTGTCTCCTCATTGGCCCTTGTCCATGCGATGCTCTACTTCACGCTATACACAGGAAATAAAAACTTTAAGTGAAGAAAACATCAAGGTGCAGAAGTGAGATTGGGAATCAAAGTCATCCTCTGTGCAGTGGTCCTGAGCAGTACACAGATGTTTCTCCCTCTTGTCAGTCCTCGGGCGTCCACAGCTGGCTGGGTAAGCAGAACTGCTGATAGGGACTGAGGCACCATCGTTACTGATCTGTGGTGTCCATGACCCTCTTCATCCACTTGGAGGAACTAGGCGGGAGCTACAAAATCTTGGCATCCAGTCGCCATCAGGGGTGTGAGCATGTGTGAGTAGATATGTGCGCAGTTTGCTTCTCGTGTATATGTGTGTATGTCTGTGTGTTCATTTGTGGATGGTTGGAGGCATGATCTATAAGGTGGTGTGGTCTGTAAGGGGGCATGTCTATAAGGAGGTGTGGCCTATAAGGGGGCATGGTCTATAAGAGGGTGTGGTCTGTAAGGGGGCATGGTCTATAAGAGGGTGTGGCCTGTAAGGGGGCATGGTCTATAAGAGGGTGTGGTCTGTAAGGGGGCATGGTCTATAAGGAGGTGTTGCTTTTAAGGGGGCATGGTCTATAAGGAGGTGTGGCCTGTAAGGGGGCATGGTCTATAAGAGGGTGTGGTTTGTAAGGGAGCATGGACTCTGCAGTGCTACTTGTCATCGTCGTCTCCTTCACTCATGCTGCTGATAGAGGCTGATGCGCCTTTGGGGGATAATGGCGGCCATTGCGAGGGGGGTGACGGCGAGCGGGATGGAGAGCGTTCTCGTGTGGGGCTGCTGCTGGGTGACAGGGCCTGAATCATACGCCCACTCCTCTCTTGAAACATCTGCTTCTGAAAAGGAGAGGTGCAAGACACAAAAGAACAGTTATGTTACATTTGATACAGAAACTGATATTCAATATATTTACTGTATATTTATTTGATTAGCTGATATTTCTGTTAAGGATGTGCCTAGACAAAAAAAAAGTTCCCAGAAGATCTGTAGTACCGGCCTGTGTAAAAGCCCAAGAGGGTTACTCTGTTTAGCCCTAAACCACAGAGGAGCCTGAGAAGCTGAGATGCACACAGCCTATTTGCAAGAGCATCTCACTGCGGTGCATATGCTGCACATGGAGCTGGAGATGTCCAAGAAGCCTTCAGGGCCTTTGCTAAGCCTGAACGCTTCTTCAGGGGGGATTAGCAAAACAGTGAAGCCTCCTACTCCTATCTTATCTGGTTTCCTACTCAGATCTTATCCCGGTCTCTTCTCCAACAGTACCCAATCTCCTAATCCAGTTTTACCCAGTTTCTATTCTAATCATGCCTAGACCCCTACTCCAGTCTTACCCCAGTCTCACAGACCTATACTCTAGTCTTATCCCATTCTGTACTCCAACCTTGCCCAAACATCTACTCCAGTCTTATCCTGGTTACAACTCCAGTCTGACCCCAGTTTCTACCCCAACCATGCCCAGACCCCTATTCCAGTTTTACCCAAGTTTCTACTCCAACCTAACTCAGGCCACGTTTTAAACCTTATCATCGTCCCTATTTCAGTCTTATCCCAGTCTCTACTCTGACCCTTTCCAGGCCCCTCTTCTGATCTTACCCAGGCTCCATCAGGGCCAAAGAGCTCCAAGAAGTTCCCGATGAACTCCCGGGATTTTTCCTCCCACTTCTGAATGAGGTCATGACTCTTCTCCTCCACCCTGTTGACAAAGTGCTTGGAGCGCTCCTCCACAGTCTTCACCTTCTCCTTCATCTTGTCCACCTGGTTCTGCAGCCGATACTTTTTCTCCTATGACGGAAGGAGGAGAGGAGGAAAGTGTATGTGAGAGTGTTGCCTGCCACTCCGCTTGTACAGCAGGAAGATGTTTTGGATTTGTGGAACATTGGAGAAGAATGTGCCAGATCTTATGTGGGCCAGCTCTGAGATGTATGTAAGACACATTCGTTAAACCATGTTCTTATGGCAGGATGTTGACTAAAGGTTGCTCTCACGTTGATGTAGCTGACATTGAGCTCCTTTGCTGTGTACCCCCTCTGGAGGTTGCGTCTGGCATAGACATCGTAGTCCCGTACGATGCGGGTGATGATGTCAGATGTGGAAATGCCCTCTGTCCTTTGGGTGGGCACAAACATACCTGGTGCAAATAAACATGACTCAGTAGGTCAATCCATCATGCACCTAAAAGAATTGCTGACACACAGGTACAGTACATAACCCCTTGTCATCATCATTCGGGTGTATCAGGTCATGGTGGGTTTCCTCACCTGCCTCTTTGATGTGCTTGTACACGTCCTCTGACCCCGCAGAGGAGTACGGGATATCATCATGGGCCACAAAGTCAATCTGAGGAGGAAGGCATTTTGAGCAGGCAGACTCTTGACATTAGGAACGACCATTTAAATGAGAAATAAAATGTGATCTGTGAGCCAATGGGGTGAGCCCAGCTGGCCTGAATAAGCCAATGAAGTCAGGCAGATCAGCAAAGGGTCAGCCAATGGGGCAAGCCTGACTGACCTTGTGTTTCTCCAGGAAGTCGGGAGTGAGGGTCCAGGGTGCATCCCGAACCACCTCATCGACGTAGCGGCAGTGCCTGAGGGCCTCATAGCGCTCCTCCTCGGTCATCACCGTGAAACCCTTATACTTGTGTGTGAGCTCATCGCTGCAGACTGACACACAGAGAGTCCTGTTTTACTGCGCATCCGAGGCCATGGCACAGGGCGTATGTGTGTGTGTCAGTAAATGGGGGTGTGCATGCATGTGTCTGTGTGTTCCGTTAGCTTGCCTCCTACGATCAGGTACCCGTTGGGGAAAAGGTTCTTGGCCTGCATCAGTGCTCGGGCATGGCCGGAGTGGAATAGATCAAAGATCCCATCTGCATAGACCCTCACAGGCCGGTCAACTGTGGGGACAAGAGCACAGTACCACCTGGAGGTGAGAATGGACACTGCGGCACTGAGACCAGCTCTCCAGCACCAGGAGGTGAGGATGGACACTGCGGCACTGAGACCAGCTCTCCAGCACCAGGAGGTGAGGATGGACACTGCGGCACTGAGACCGGCTCTCCGGCTCCAGGAGGTGAGGATGGACTCTGAAACACTGATGAAGGCAAGGAGGTGGCGGACAGACCTGGCGTCCCGCAGCGTGCCTGTGCGATGCTCAGCTTCTCGTGGGGTGCACGGCAATCGCAGCTTGTCTCCTTGGCGAAGATTGCAGGCTCCGTCAGCCTCTGAACAGGGATGGAGAGGGAGGGGATCCACATTTTAGGAGAACAATGACCCATATCGCTGACCACCCAATAACCTATAATTACATTCATATTTATTTGCACAGCTTCTTTAACTTATCATGTAGAGCCCTGTGCCAGGAATGCAAAGGTCATGGATTCATGAAATGGTCAAGGAAACATGAATTGTATTCCTTCCCTCCACTGGAATGGGGGGGTGAGCTACCCGGTGACTTTGGCGTGACCCCTGAGCACCACATGGCTGTGTCTCCGCAGCAAGATGTGTGTCTGATACAGCTCTGCTCTAAGGAGGACCTCTGAGTAAGGGTAGGCCTGTAAAGGGAAGGAGCCACTGCCTGGGAGCACGGGGTGCTAGGAGTTGGCCGGGGGGGTGGGGTGGGGTGGGGTTTCTGAGGCAACTGAAGTTAAATCACACCAACAACCCCATCAGAGGCATTACCAGCAAGTGTCAGTAATGGACAGTTCGACTCCCACCACACTGATTAAACAAAATGCATTGGGCTGAAGGACAGCTGAGGTGGCCTGTGGGGGGGAAGGGGTGGTTTAAGCTCTATGGATTGATCTCTGATACTTCATGTGGCAGCAGAGGTTAGTTTATAAAGTTCCAGCCAGAATAGAGACTGTGGATATGGTGACAGAAATGCTATCCAGGCCACCAATACAGGAAGTTCAATACGACCAGACCAGACCGGACCAGGTCAGCCCGTAGCAGTCAAGTCCGCGGAGCAGGTGACACACACATCACGCGGGACGGGAGAGGGCAGGAAGCCGAGGGCAGTCCGTCCTTCTGCTGCTGTTCCGGAATGATCCGTGCCAGGACTGAGGGAGGTCCTGTCCCAGCTTTGTGGCTCAGTCCCAAAGTGGCTGGGAGTTATTATTCCCAGGGGATGCTGGTGTGGAGATGCGGGGAGCAGAGCGAGCTGAGTCATGGGCAGAGGGACGCAGAACATGGGCGCGGCTAACGTCCTGGCGAGGTGGGGGTGGCAGACGGAGGGCACCTGCATCGGGCGGAAGCTCAGGGAGGGGCATGACTCCTCCTACTCTGACAAGCTTTGGCACCGGCAGGAGGGAAAGACAGGAGCTACATCCCAAACAACATGGACCTAAAGCCACGCATAAGCGCCGCAAGCCCCTAACACTCACTGCGAGCCCAAGGAACAAAACTGATGTAGAATAAGTGCCTTTGCCCCAACATGCATGCCCCCCCACCCACCCTGCCAGCGTGACCCCCCCTGGCTCACCGTGCGCGGCTGGGGGCAGGTGTGCTCCAGCTCCTCCATGCCGGCTGCAGCTTGCTCATGGGAGATGGCAGAGAGTCCAGCGGCCCTTGTGACTCAGCATTGGATGGCACGGCGGCGGCTGCAGCTTCTCCGGGCCCCGATTGAAAGAGCTCCTCTGTCACACCTCATCCCCCCCCTCCCCAGCCGTGCTCCTCGATCCGGCCACTCCCCGACTCGACCGCCCACCCTCCTGGTACCCCTGCCTCTCACAACGCCCTAGAGAAAGGACGGCAGGTTCGGCTGTAGCATCGCGATGCAGTGACCCACGCCCAGGGAGATCTCTACCACAATGACAACAATGAGACGGACAATCCAATAGGGGGGAAGCAAAGGAAGCAGCGGTCCAATCAGACGTAGACACTCCCAGCTCATTTGCATATAAAGTGCTGATTGGTTGAGACAGCCATAGCACCACCACAGTGGAGGATGTTCTGGCTTTCTTGGAGCATCTCTTTATGCAGATATGCTGTCAGTGGGAGGTTGCTAGGAGACAGCTCCGTCTCCCGTGGTGATCTGTCTTACACGTACAGCATCAGGTTCTCAGCCCGGCAAGCCCCACAGCCTGCCCCATGCCCCTGTCAGCCGCGTGCTGACTGGGAGGTTTTGTGTGAGGCTGCTGCAGAGCTGCCGTGTTGCCAGCCGCTAGGGGGCTGTGAGAGAGACTGCACCGGCCTGCAGTGAAGGACACAACCCTGTAACCACGTGGCTGTTCTAAACACGGCGAGCAATTCTGGCTGACAGTCGGCATTTTTCATCTGGGCCAGAACCGTTCTAAACACGGCGAGAGCTTAGCCAGAGCTTAGATTTGAAAATGGCAAAATCTAAAAAAAAGCATTTAAAACATGTTTATTATACATGATTTAAGAAGAGTGTGACAAACTGGTAGCCCTTCTATGGCTCAGTACCCGTGAAGTGATATGAGAGTACCAGGTTCACATTTCAGAATGTTGTATATGTTACCTGGGTCTGTTCAAGCATTGGTAATGCTTTGTCCCATACCTGACTCTCATCTCATAAAATTCTGGCTGAAGGCTCTGCTCAGAACTATATTGTAACCACTGTCTGTTTGGGCTAAAGCCTATACTAATGAGCACGAGAAACACAATAAAGAGACAATGGCTGACATACAAAAAGACTCCAAGCACCAGCTGTACAGTCTCACTCATATGATACTTTTTTGTTTGACATTGGAAAACCATTTAATACTTATTGGATATTTTTTGTTAACTATATGGTCAATCAATATTTTTCTTCTGACTTATGTTTACTTAAAAAAAGGAAAAGTAAAAACAAATAAAAACATTAGTTTATCTTCTCTAAAATCTTGTGTTTAAAAAATATAAATCCGTTTGGAATACTTTGTGTATACAGCTTTTTCTATTGACCGTTCGGTATTTGATCATCTACGCTGAACAACCAATCCTGAAATAGGTGGGCCTTAACGTTTCAGTTTAGACCAATCAATGGCCTTTAGGCGTCACTGCAATTTCACCGGACTCCATTTGAGGCTGTTGACGGTATCGGTCGACTTTAGATTGCTGATTCAGTTTGAATAATAATGACTGAATTGTGGTAAGTGAAATACTTCAGTTAATTTTAAAGTTCTCTTTAACCTTTTTAGTCAGAGATTTTAGTTTAAGATTCTGTCGGAACGGTATGTTAGGAATGATCGTTCATTTTAAAAAGCCGGTTCAAACAAGTCACATGCCTTAACCGTACGTAACATAAATATAGGGCTCTCAAGTTTAATCAGATGTTAGATTACATCTGCAGAGCTCTCAAGTCTCACGTATTGTCTATGGGACACACGCATTTAACACAACAATCTCCCACGCCAAACGACATTTCTCTGATAAAGCTCGTGCCACAGAAATTAACAGCTAATCCAAACCTGCACCTTCTATTTTTTCTGTTCATGGGGGACATGTCATTTCAGTCCACTGCCCCTATGTTACTGGTGATATCTGAAACTAGTTCTGGTTAAAAACGAGCCCTGCAAGTACCAATTTATGACCAATTTATGAAATATCTGTGTGTGTGTGTGTGTGTGTATATATATATATATATATATATACACAGTACTGTGCAAAAGTCTTAGACAGGCAAAGAAAATGTTGTTTAGATTATCCTGTGCATATAACTGTTTATGACATTATGAAATATGGGTGTTGTATTAAATAACTACAGAAAACATTGCTTATTCTTTATTTCCAAGGAAAGTAAAACTGAATGAGTAAATGGATATTCATACACAGTTATATGGACACGTACAAATGTTGTTCAGCAAAATAGTTGAGTGTGAATCTTTCCTAAAAGGGTGTGAAAGATGAGAGAGGGCCAGAGGAACTCATTAAACTTGGTTTGATGTTGATTGGTTTAAAACATAAAGAGTTATTACAATTTATCCAACTGCAATATTGATACACGGTTATAAGACACATAAGGCTGGTGTTCTGGAAAATAGATGGGTGTGAAACTTTCCTCATAGGGTGTGAAAGATGAGGGAGTCTCAGCAGGGAAATTATACACAGCGTGTCACTGGATCTGCAGCCAGACTCTATTGGGGTCAATCTGTCACTGACTTTTTAAACCAATTCATTTAATTATTTAATTGAAATTTAACAAAATCATGGAACGGCTGAGGTGACCCTGAGCAGAAGTTTGGGAACTAAAAGGGTGTGAAAGATGAGGGAGGGCCAGAAGAACTCATTGAACTTAGTTTGATGTTGATTGGTTTAAAAATGAAAGAGTTATTGCAATTTATCCAACAGCAATATTGACACACGGTTATAGGACACATAGAGCTGGTGTTCTGGAAAACAGATGCAGGGTGTGAAACTTTCCTGAAAGGGTGTGAAAGATGAGAGGGGGCCAGAGGAACATACTGAATTTGGTTTGATGTTGATTGGCTTAAAAATGAAGGAGGTATTACAATTTATCCAACGGCAATATTGATAGACAGTTATTGGACACATACTGTACAAGTGGTGTTAAGCTGATTGGCATTGCACTTTCAAGACGGTCCCTAAATTTTCTGGCAGTTTTGTGTGAGAAGGGTATTGCCATCTTGCTTTGTATTTTTAATTCATATGGCTGAAGAATGTAGAGCTAACTTACAGTGTGAAATATTTTCCTCGTTTAACTAAACATGTAGCGCCTAATCTGAAAAGAATTACCGTCATGATCCTGAAGATAATGCAGTTTAGATGTCAGTAAATGTAGCGAATATCGAACATAAAACCGCGGTAGAAGTGGAGTGGTTTTTGTTCGTCATGTTTAGAAGTGTTGGAATGGTTCACTATTGTTTGGCTGCTATAAAACACAGTTTGTCCTTAGGTTGTTACTACTTTCAGTTAATAGCTTAACTTATTTTCATGTGCGGATTACTTTGATCAGTTGAATGGTGTTTTCATGCTGCTCAAATGCATGAAGTGCATATATACAGTGTGTAAGTTAGCCTGACTCAAATCTCTGTGTTGCTGAATTGTATTCAAATAATCTCCCTCCTTCAAAAGCCCATAAATGCATACACAGTCGTTTTAACGGTGTTTTGTTTTTGATTTTGACTAACAGATGCACAGGTCAATTTGGCGAAGAAAGACCATGCCTCAGCTAGCAAGTTGTGCTAACTGTTGCAATTGTTTCCATTGCCCTTTGTGCCCAGTAACGATGTTTAAACCGACAACGTTACTATGAGCTCAAATGCATGTAGAACGGAAATGCAAAGAACGGGATTTCATTCCAAGGTATGTATATCTGTAGAAATTCTTCAACGCTGTAGAATGCTGCATAGTTATCTATATGAAGAAATGTGTCCTTTCAAACATTCTGAATGCATGGTTTTTGTCTTTTTATATTCAGTC
>JAODLC010000085.1:24438860-24457268 GCA_026781145.1 Hippopotamyrus pictus | reverse complement strand
TCCCCTCCCCTGCCTCCTAACTGTCGGGTCAGTGCCTCGTTCCCGCTCCCCTCCCCTGCCTCCTAACTGTCCGGTCAGTGCCTCGTACCCGCTCCCCTCCCCTGCCTCCTAACTGTCGGGTAAGTGCCTCGTACCTGCTCCCCTCCCCTGCCTCCTAACTGTCGGGTCAGTGCCTCGTACCCGCTCCCCTCCTCTGCCTCCTAACTGTCTGGTCAGTGCCTCATACCCGCTCCCCTCCCCTGCCTCCTAACTGTCGGGTCAGTGCCTCGTTCCCGCTCCCCTCCCCTGTCTCCCGATTGTCGGGTCAGTGCCTCATACCTGCTCCCCTCCCCTGCCTCCTAACTGTCGGGTCAGTGCCTTGTACCCGCTCCCCTCCTCTGCCTCCCAATCATCAGGTCAGTGCTTTGTATCCGTTCCCCTAATATTCGAGAGCCTCCTTCACTAGCTTGTCTGCCCCCTTTGTGGTCACACCCCCCACAAACGCATAAACTGTATTCCAGAAATGTATTTTTAAGGTGCAATTTGGTGCCACTGGGAAGTCTACCTAAGTCAGTGTGTCTGTATTGGGGTTTTGGAGCTGGGGTGGGGTGGAGGGGTCTTGCTACAGGTTTGGATGTGGGGAGGGAGGAGGCAATTTCACAGCTGGTTTGCCGTGACTCGCTCAGGCCGAAAATGCTGCGAATTTGTGTTTGAAAAGTGAAATGGATGTCAGTCCCGGAACAAAGACGGGCAGGGTGCGGTGTTTGGGAGGGGGGACTAAATTGAATAACGGCCAGCAACAGAGCCACACCCTCTCCCGATGACACCTGTCAGGGCCTCTGCAGAGCGTGTGTGCTTGTCAGTATATCCCCGCGGAGAGTCCGTTGGTACGGTGAGATGGGGGGGCTGTGGCGGATGGCGATGCATCGGGAGGTTGACAGGCAGCCATATTGACCCATCAGAGCAGTGCATCGTGGGTCAGCAGCTGCCAGACCCTGGCGGAAGTACCCAGGGGCAATTAGAGTCCAGATCGGCACGTAATTCCCCCAGATTGGCTATTCAGGCTCACATTATCTGGCTTCTATGGCGACACCAGCAGCCGCGTCCCAATAATGACAATTAACATAAAAGTATAATGGCTAATCAAATTGACAGGCGCGCCTGTTCATCAGCTCCCTACACAAAGCCTTATCAAAACAAACTATTACGGGGGAGGTAATTTCACAGGCGCTCGCCTCTCCCTCCCGCCCGACCTCCACTGCTCTGGCAGCCGCCGAGATGGGCACCAGCAATTACCGCCGAATTTACAAACCAAACAAACCGCTTCCTCAGTCTCCTATCGCTGCTGCGGGGGGAGCTACGTTTGCTTTTGGGACATGGATTGATTAATCAACCTGTTTGACTCCCTCCCCCCATTACGTGGCTGTTACAGAAAACATAATGAGTGACAGAAATGGGGGATGAGTTACAGGTTATTTGCAGTCCCCTTCCCTAAATTTGGATGGCCTCTCCGGCTGCGGGTGTCTCTAGCGGGGCAGTCATTCTCTGTCTCCTATTCTGTCCGCGGTACTCGGACGAGGCCCTGTCTCACTCTCTGTACCCTCTTTTGTCCATGGTACTCGGACGAGGCCCTGTCTCACTCTCTGTACCATCTTTTGTCCATGGTACTCGGACGAGGCCCTGTCTCACTCTCTGTACCTTCTTTTGTCCATGGTACTCGGAGGAGGCCCTGTCTCACTCTCTGTCCGCGGTACTCGGAGGAGGCCCTGTCTCACTCTGTCCCCTCTTCTGTCCGCAGTACTCTGAGAAGGCCCTGTACACCCAGCTCTGCTTCTACAGTTTCATCTTTGACTGGGACCACAGTGTTCAGAAAATGCTGGCCAAGTCCGATAAGGGTAAGGTGCACTCCCACACACACACGTGCACAGACTCCTCTGCCGACCAGAGTGTATGAGATGTGAGCGGCCTGCCCCCACCCCCGATCCTGTCTTTGCCACAGCATGGGAAACTGCAATTATAGCCGGGGGGGCAGGGGGTTCTCCCGCTGCATAATGGGAAACAGAATTGTGGGTGTTACCAAACCAAGTAGAGGCTGAGTAACAGGAAGGAATCCCAAAACACAGCATGGCTGAGCTCAGTTCTGCTCTCAGCACCTTAAACAATCCTGACAGGAAGTGAACAGCGGCTGCTGGTAGTGAATGGACCCCACCCCCCGGCTCTTTGGTTGAGGCTCCGCCCTCTCCGGATGTGCTTGGGCACACTGGTTCGTGGTGCCTGGCTTGATGTTTCTGAAATCGATTTACTATCCTGTGAGTTGCGGCCTGCCTGGTGCTGGCTTACAGCCGGGAGTGTGGAGAGTAACTAAACCCGGGGGCGGGGGACCCGCTGATTAACAGCCGGCACAGCACTCGATTCTTGCGCCCGAGTGCAAATAACGGCGAAGCAGGCAGCTTCAGCGTGGGGGCGGGGTATCTCAAGGACGGCCGTCCTGATTTAAACGACAGACTCAATCAGGGGCCAATCAGTGGCGAGCGAGCTGGCTGGCGCCGGGGGGGTGCTGGGAGGAAGAAGCGGCCCACGCCACAGTCAGACAGGACCTGCGTGTTGATTGAAAACAATTTGTAGATTGGGGGAAATGATAGGGAGAGTATCAGGCCGTCGGGGAGGACGGTGGCCCTTCAGGGGCGGGGGGAAATGGAGCGGATCTCCCAGGCTCGCCTGCACCGCGTGCCTCTTCTGATTGGTGTCACTTGATTAAAAAACAACCCCCCCCCCCAAACACATGCTTATTTATTTCTGTATGTGTGTATGAATATATGTATGTATGTACGTGCATGTGGGCTTGGCCGTCTCTCAAGAGGGTGGGGGTGGTGGCAGCTGATCAGAACATGTAATCAGCAGATGACCACTCAGCCACTTTGCAGAGGCAAATGGCCGCAGGCCCCGTGTGATTATCCGCTCCCCGCTTTCTTGGCGAGCCTCAAACGGCGGCTGGACAGTTGTGGCATTACGTTTCCAATGTGTGGAATGTGTAGCACAGTCACTTGCGTACCGATATTGACCTTAATCCTTTGAACTCTGACTCCTGTCCCACAAGCCCTGTCCTGCATCCTCTACAACGCGGTGCCGCTGATACCTGTGGTGTGGGATTAACGGACTTTCTGAGGTCCCTGATGTGGGTCCCGCAGTTGTAAAGTATAGCCCTGTCCCCCGTACCAGCACCCTGCCTGTGATTAAGCCCAGTGTCACCCATTACTGTATTAGATGGCAGCCCCATGCCAGCACTTCCCTGAGGAGCTGGCTGCTGATTAGAGCAGAGGGAAGGAGGTTTTCCTCTGGGACAGTGCTGCTTCAGCTGCCCTCTGCTGGGAGCGTGTTCAAGCTGTCTGTGGGGGTTAGTGCTAGCAGGTGTCCATCATTGACCATTTGTAGGGGATTAGTGTAGTAGTGTCTCTCTTTGGCCATATGTGACATTGATACCAATCAGTTTCTCTCGTTGGCTGTGTGGCAGTGTTAGTGTTGGCCAGTGTCTCTCAGTGGCTGTGTGGGGGATTAGTGCTGGCCAGTGTCACTCATTGGCCGTGTGGGGGGAAATAGTGCTTGTCAGTTTCTCTCATTGGCTGTGTGAGGGGGATTAGTGCTGGTCGGTGTCTCTCATTGGCTGTGTGAGGGGGATTAGTGCTGGTCAGTGTCATGTTGCCTGTGTGTAGGGATTAGTGCTTGACAGAGACCCTCGTTGGCTGTGCGGGGGATTAGTGCTGACCAGTATCTCTCATTGGCTGTGTGTGGGAATCAGTGTTGTCTGGTGCCTCATTGGCTGTGTGAAGGGATTAGTGCTTGTCAGGGATCCTTACTGGCTGTGTGAGGGGATTATTGCTGCCCAATGGCCAGTATATTTATTGCTCGCATATAAGGTAATTAAATGGACGATGTCGATATTTACTGAATTTTGACTCTTTCAACAGTACAGCTGTTTCTAATGCTTTTCAAATTACAGTACTGTAAAAATTAAACTAAACTGTGCATAATTTAAATATAACTCATAAAATAACTTTCTTTTTCCCCGTCATGTTTTCTGTGCTTGCGGCGTTAGTCTCACGTAGCTAGCCAGGAGCAGACGAGTTACTGCAAGGTGAAGTAGGCAAGCTAAAAAACAGATTACCCTAATTTTAATTTTTTTTAGATGTTATGTATAAAAAGACCCAAAATTAACACTGTAAGCAGACTACTTATAAGTGACTTATTTAAACAGTATTTGTACATGAATAATTCTGTCCCGAGCTTTTTGATTCATATAAGCAGCTAATCACTATAAGCAGTTTCCACTGTATTTTAAATATTGCTAGTGTTGAAACCAGTCGGTGGGACTACCTTGGTAGCTAAGACAGTTTATCCGCAGTGTTTTTTGTTTGGTTTAGTCTTCGCTGAAACTGCAGTGTGTCCAAATGAAGGACACTGCATTTCTCTTTGGTACAAGCTGCTGGAGTTGCTCAGTCGGCTCGGTATTTGTGTGCTCACGGACTGGACAGGGCAGAGTCATGTGACAACACATGCGGTAATGTGTTTTTAAGGGGACAGAACATGAACCCACACCAACAGAATTACAAAAAAAAAAAAATTTTTAAATGAAGTAAACGATATGGGCAAGATTAGAGGTTCTAAGTGTCCTAATAGCCCAGCCCTACCAGTGTCTCTCATTGGTTGTATATGAAAATTAGTGCTGGCTAATGTCTCTCTTTTACTGTGTTAGGATTAGTGCTGTCTCTGCCTGTGTGAGGGAATTGCTGCTGGCTGGTGTCCCTCCTTGGCTGTTTATGGGGGATTAGTGCTGACCGGTGACTCTGATTGGCTTTGTGTGTGATCAGTACCCACCCTTCCTCTTTCAGGTCAACAGAGGGTTCACTCCTAGATACCCCTATGGGGTCAGTTTTACCCACCTATGATTGGCTAGAGTGTCGTGGGGAGGGCTGTGATGTGTGTCTCCTCTCATCCCCCGAAGCGTCGCTGTGCTCCCCACCATCCCATCCGCCTATAGGGGCAGGTCTGTCCCTCTGCCTGCCTGATGAGGAAGGACGGGCTTTTACAGCAAGCACCATGGCCGCTCACAGGTGCAGTGGAGAGCCGCTGTCGACCAGCCACCCCGTCCCCGTCGAGGGTGTGTCTGCGTGCAGGGGCGCTGTGTCCTGGGGACGACCTGAAGCGCGCCTCCTGCTGGCTGCTGTAAAGGGAGCGTGGGCCGCCTCATTGCCATGCGGCCCATCACCCTCTCTGCCTGATTGCTGGCTGCCTAGTTCAATGTGAAAGCAGTAGGACATTTTCCGGAATAAAACGTTCTGGGCAGGGAAAAAAATTTAAATATCCAATATCAATGACTTCCAAATCATTTTGCTCTCTGATTTTATTCTTATTGTGAAGAGCAATTCATTTCCCCACCTCTCCTCTCTGTCTCTCTCTCGCTCTCGTCCGTCTCCGTTCCCCTGGTTTAAGTATGACCAGTGTGATTACTCTACCACTGTAATGTAATTTCACTGCATTGATAAAATAAAAATGGTCCTTTATCCATTTCCTGATAATGCTCAATTTGCTGGCTGGCTCCCTGCCCCCCCACCCCCCACGGGGGGACCCCCTTAGCCCCGGGCCTGTGGAAATCTGCCGGTACAATTGTCAAATCAATTATTCATTCTCTGCAATTATACTGGCACAAAGAGCATTTCTGCGCACAGAGTGATGATTAAATTAACAGCTCTTCCAGCTGCCTGATAACAGCTAATAGAATATTCATAAGCAAACCAAAATGGAAAAGATTATCTCCATTAACTTCATCATGTTCACTTAATTACATGCTTGTTATTGTATTTACACCTTGTTAGAGCAGGAAGGTGCTGATACACTCGCCTGCCTCGCCGAGCCGCGGGCTGCTGGGCCACGGCCCCTCTTCGGCAGCCCCCCCAGCACTATTTTTCCCGCTGGGCTGCAGCGTCACTGGCTGCCTGACAGACTCGCTGCCTCTTACCTTCTCTTCTCTCGGCCGGGAGAGAAAGGGAATTATTTTCCGTCTTTCAGACATGATGACATGATTGCTTTCAGCCTATCATTCCTCGTCTTCCCTAGCCTTTCTTTCTTACTCGTCGCACCCCCCCATCCCCCCCAAAGTAAATAGTCTTTGCTAAGTGGACTTGTGCCAGCCGCCTTCCCATCCTTGCCTCGCCTCCCTGCCCTGCGCCGCCGGTGACCTCTGACCCTCTGCAACGATTTTATTTGGCCAACAGCATTTGATAGTTTCAAGCCAAGTGTGAGAGAACGGAGCCTCCTGCAGGGGGCGTCGCGTTCGTATGTGCACCATGGGGGAGGTTGGGCATCACCCGGAGAATTGCTGCTATTTATTAGTGTTAATTGAACAATTGTCATAGTTTGTTGCCTGAAGCCCCCCAACCCCACCACATGACTCTGGCATCTTTAGGCTTTGTGACCAGCACAGGGCCTGCTTCCTCTCCAGTTCCGTTCTAGTTCCACTTTGATTCCTCTCCTGTCCTCCTCTGCTTCCTCTCCAGTTCCGTTCTGGTTCCACTTTGATTCCTCTCCTGTCCTCCTCTGCTTCCTCTCCAGTTCCGTTCCGGTTCCACTTTGGTTCCTCTCCTGTCCTCCTCTGCTTCCTCTCCAGTTCCGTTCCAGTTCCACTTTGATTCCTCTCCTGTCCTCCTCTGCTTCCTCTCCAGTTCCTTTATCTCTCTCCTTTCCTGCTCTGTACTTTCTAAAGCATGTCAAATGGTCTGTGTTGTCTGTGAGAATGCCCTCCTTCCCTCAGCCCCCTGGAGAAGGTCTGGCATCCTGTACCGTGCTGTATTTCGGCGGCTGCTCAGAGACACGGCCCCAGGAGGGCCGCCCGGCTCCCAGTCAGCGCTCAGGCTGGATGATTCCGCACTTCTGTCTTCTGTGTGTTTCTGCTTATCCCTGTTAACTCTGCTCTCACTTGCTGTCTTTCGGGGGGGGGCGGGGAGGCCGTCCGACACTGTCAGTCAGGCACAGCTGTTCGATATAAATAATCCCCCCTTTCTGTAACCTGGTGGGAAAAGTCAACACACCCTCTGAAGGCTAGGTAAATATCACCCCCGCCCCCCAGAGGCCCCTGTTCCGCCCAGTGCCAACGTGCTACACCAACACAGCTATACAGTGACGCACCCCAAAAAACCCATGAGTTTATACCCCACTTTAGTCAACCCCCCACGTGATGGACGTGTAGTCACCTTTGTAATCTAACTTTTGCATCCTCACTGTACACAAGACACCCCCCAGAAAAGCTTAAATCTGTACGTCTTTATATAACTGATGATTTGGCTTTCTTTATTAGTGGGGTCCCTCATACCTGCCTCTCCCTTCCCCCCACAGGTCAAGCTAAAAAATGGCAGAATGTGGAGTCCACCTACAAGCAACTGAAGCAGGTGCCCGATCAGGCCCTGGCCAACAGCAGCTACTCCGAGGTTGACCTTGCCAAGCTCTTTGGGGGCTTGTGTCCCGCCTTCTAGCCAGCGCCCCCCAAATCAGGGCTGGCGGGCCCCCTTACTTGACAGCTGAGCCGTCCGCTCAGTGAAAAGGAAACGGAAGGTATTGGGCTCCGGCCTCGGCTGCTCATTCACAACCATTGGAATGGAATTTTTTAAGGTTCGACCAACGGAATGTGAGTTTGTGGATCGCCCGGCGTTGTCATGCATGTGCTGATTGGAGGGATGGGTCTGTGAAATTTAACTTACATGTGAAATAAAGTTTTGTATGTTTTAAGTTGAACTCCCTGGCGTGTGATTGGTGTGTTGGGTTAACATCGCCCCCCCCGCGTGTGATTGGTGTGTTGGGTTAACATCCCCCCTCCCCCCCGCGTGTGATTGGTGTGCTGGGTTCACATCGCCCCCCTTTGTCCTCGGGCCCTAACAGGCGCTTGCTTGGCTCTGCCAGCACATGCTGCGATTTAACAGGCGACAGCACAAACAAAACAAGAGGAAAAAGCCCCCGTCTGTTTGTGGGGGGGAGCCACCATCCTCTCAGGGTAGCTGTGAGGCCCCCCACCCGCTCCTCACACCTCTTCCTGCTCACCAGCTTTGGCTGCATGCCCACTTGGTCGACTGCCCAGGGTTCGAGAGGCAGCACCCTCTTTCCCAGGTACCTCCTCCCACCCAGAGCTCGCCTATGAGTCCCTGACTTCCCACGCAGTCCGCAGCTTTCTGGCCAGCCTCAGTTATCACTGCCGCTCATCATTTGATGTCCTCCTCCACACTTGAAAGAGTAGGACTTTTGGGATGGTCGCTGAACAGCCAGTTCTTCTGTAGTTGAAACAACTGAGATGAACCTGCTTCAGGGGTCTTACTGTTAATGACATTTATAGCCATTTAGAGTCATGAAACGCCTAAAAATTGTGTGTACGGAGCACAATCATACTATTTGTACAGCTTGATGCTTACAGAAACACTTCCAGTAATGTACCAGTGGTGAATCTTTTACCACTGCGCCCCCTGTTGTTCAGGAGAGAGAAGTGCCTTTCAGAGATGCCTGGTGGGGCCCTGACGCTCAGTATTCACCGTTGATTAGTCCTACGTCCGCGAACCTTGCCGCGAGATACTGACACGTGTAGCTCTAGCGTTCACTCGCCGTCATTACGCTCTATTTTATTCCCTTACGGCAGATGCCGTTTCTTAATTTTAAACGTGCTTTCTAAGTTGTATTTTTGAGCTAAAAGCGCCTGTTTTAAATTTTGATCCTAAGATATTTGAAATTACAGCTTAAATGTCCTCTTAGTAATAACAAATCGACGCGCCCCGCCGGCCCATCTCCACTGCCTTTATGTGATTAGTTGAGGACTCGCTTTGTGCCATTTTCCTTCGCGGAAATTCTTATTTCCATAAATACTTGCCTTTAAATCACTTTATATTGCGCGGCTAATGGCTGGTGTTCTGAGTGGCGGCACACTTAAGAATAAGACTTGATGCGGCTTAGATTGTGTCTGCGATGGGGGTTGGGGGTGTATATATTCCCAGTTATTTATATATTTATGAAAGGGAAAAATCACGTCGGCTGTGCGGTGGGTAAAACGCTTAACTGGTGCTATTCACACCATTCGGTTTTTATTGCAATCGGCCCCGTTAAGTGACGGCCCCGCGTCTCCGATCCCTTTGCACCGGGCGGGGGGCTGTTTTCGAACCGCGGCGCTCAATAGCAATGGGCTTTGCATTAATTGAAGCACTAAGCTAATAAGTAGGATTGGTCTTGTTATGCTAAGCTTTATTGCCTTTCTCTCTAATCAGCATGGTGGCGTTGAGCAAAGCCGCGGACACGGCGCTCTTTCATGAGAGAATTAGTGTCCTATTCTTTGCCCATTATTCATATCATAGTGGAATATGTAAGTACCCGGGGGTGTGAATGCGCGGGGGACCCATTGCAAAGTGTCCCCCTTGTTTCTCTGAATGGACAGCTATGAGATGATAAACCGCTTAATGCACTGAACTAATTGGATGAGAGCAAAAGAGCCGGGAATTAAGGCAAGCCGAAGAAGAGTAGAGAGCGCTAGCGACCGGTCATTCAGCTTTTCAGCGCGCATTCCCCTCGGCGGCACCAAAGGCAGGCGAGGGGGAACCTCAAAGCGGCTTACGGAGGGGCCGCGCCCCGGTGGGATCGTTAAAGAGCCATTTGGGACGGCGTGCTAACGGGTGACGGACGAGGTCTTTAATCAGCCCAACAAAAACGGCCGTCCGGCTTCAATTCACTGCTTTATACGGCGCCTTAAAACAAATAAAACAACTCTCTTGCATTTTATTCAGGCTCACTTAAACTGGCGTTTCCGCCGTGTTATATATCTTAATATGTAAACTATATTCTTAGCGTATGGTAAGTAACAGTAATTTGTTTTGGGGGCGTTGTTGTTCCTTACTTAGAAAGCATGTCCCGGTTTTTTCTTCGGGTGTTACGTTTTTCATTAGGTTTTTTCCCTTCCGCAAAGAGCACGAAGCCGAGCTGGCAATTGGGGCGACGGTTTTATTTCTTAAGCACCAATTTTAGACGAAAAACGAGGTTTTTAGAGGAAGATTGAGCGCGGAGCGCGGGTCAGCCAACCTCCGAACTGTAGCGAGCATTCCCAGAAATTAGGAACAAATTGGGTTGCTATTCATTAATAATACTCACAATAAGATTAAGCCGTTCTGGAAAATCTCATAAAAATCCCCCTAAACACGCTTCACTGGTCTTTCTAGAAGGAGAAGGAGGGGGAGAGAAAAACCTTGTTATTCACGGCTCCCGGGGCTCGCAAGGAGAAAATTGGTTTCTTTGCTTAATGCTCCTTTGAAAAGACACTCTGAGTTTGTCATGCGTGACATGTCAATGTTTAATATGGACCTGATGGAGGTCAGGAGGTCCTCGGAGCGCGATATTTCTGGAGAATATTAAGAGTAGAATTAAACCTGATCCAGATGGAGAAAGCGGAGCCCCCGCCCTCTCCGTCGCCTCATCCCCTTTTATTTCCCCTCCCTCAGATCCCACTTGTTTGCAGGCCTAGAATGAGACGGGATTAGCGAGTGTAAAACAAGAAAAGTGAAAGCTTTTCACCGGAGCAAGCGATAAAGAAGAAAATTAATCCGAGGGGTAATTTCACGCGATTTGGTTCAGCACCATGGACGGGTCAAATGGGGGAAAAATGACTTCAGTGAAAGCGGCGCACTGATTGCGGTAATGGCACTGCCTCTGCGGCGAGATCCAGCGGGGAGGATTTGAGAATTAAAGCGCCAACTCAAAAGAAAGGGATTCTGATAAACTAGTTGTTACTTCATTAATGAGAAAAGACCCGCTTCGACTGAGTTGGCATCACAGATGTTAAAACCAATTTGGCGCCTTAAAAGTTTTTTAAAGCGTGTTTTGTTAACAGGCCGACATAATGAGCATTATGATTTAAATCCCAAATCCCTCGCTTTTGTCTGCCTTCAAACGTTGAGTTTGTTTCTTAAATATGGTCCATTAATGAAACACGTTTAGCCCGGTGCCTGTTGCGGCGCTGTGGGTTCAGACACCGTTATTATTTCTTTATGAATTTGTTTTTTATTGACCGGTGTGTAATTTTACTTTACTTTTGGAGTATTGGCGGTATTGAAGTGGTACTCTCAGCATCAGTTAAATATAACCCCATTAAGGTTTTTTAAAATGGTCAGCAACTATATTTGATGATAAAATAGTCTCTGATTTAACCATAACTACTTAGCGTGTTTTCTCTGTGCGGGGAGTTGCAGACCCTTATCTAGCAGCAGCAAATTGGCACCTAATCGAACCCGTATCCTGCCCGGTCCGTTTCATAGCAGAACCGGTCTCGGTACAATCCGAACACACAGAGCTTCGCCTGAATAGTTAAGCGCGGACTCTGAATTTATTTTTCTTAAAATGGATACAGGCAAACTAAACAATATCATAAATTAGCTGCTCCCGTGTCGGTAAAACGTTTTGATGGTTTATTTGAGTTACTGGCTAATAGTTAAAACTGAAATGTTGTGATATCCGTAGATGTTTTCCCGGTAAGCGCTCTTCTCCGATTTCAGCGCACATGTATAAACCAAAGCCCAATATCTTACGAAGCCGTATCAATATTTGCTGTTTCAATATTTGCCGGTAAATTGGCTCTTTATTATGGCGAGGCTCTCTTCCTTAAGCCACACGTGAAATAAAGGCAGCGCAAATTGTTTCTCCGTCAGAGTTTGTTGCCATGCAGGGATAGTAAAAATATATACTGGTCTCCTTATGGTAAGAAGCCCAGTTTATAGAGGAGAGACGGGGTTTCATTATTTTACTAAATTTGTCACACGCACAGAAGTGTTAGGTACTTAAACACACACACACACACCTGTCAACTACCAAATTAAAGGAACCTACATAAATATAAGTACGAAATACCTGTAAGGCAAAACCATGTGCATTCGTAAGAAATCATATGCGAAATGACTGAGTTAAAATTCTTTCTATATTTAATAATTTTCCTGTTTTTTGTAAGAAAAAAAAGTCATAATGGAGTTGTCATATTTTTATTTTATCCCATTGATTCGTTAAATTCTTTTATTCTAAATAAATTCTAAATAATCATTTTTTTCTGTTTACAAGAAAAACTGACTCCAGTCTTTCTACCACTCTACTGCCCTTTATTACCTAAAATTTCTTTCCTAAAAGAAGGAAGAGAAATTGCCTGAAAAGGAAACGCACACTGGGATGGACCGTGCCTATTCCGTATGATAAATTATATGAAGGGACGTAGTCAAACAACCATTTTTCAGTGCACGCTTTATGTACAGTGCAGACGAACTAAGGTGGTGCTTCTCCTCTGCGGTTTGGTTTTATTTCTGCATCGGGGCCCCGTCCGGATGGAGGAGTACAGACGCGCTACAGAAGAAACGGCATCTGCCGTCCGCAGCCTCCTCCAGCTTGCACGTTAAATAGAGGATGGACATAAATAAAATGCTAGAACCTAATATCTGAACACAGGAAAATCCTACAGAGCAACATTCAGACAAAACTACATCAAGTGCAACGTCTTCAAACGTTTTTCAA
The DNA here is from genome assembly GCA_026781145.1 of Hippopotamyrus pictus. Taxonomy (NCBI): domain Eukaryota; kingdom Metazoa; phylum Chordata; class Actinopteri; order Osteoglossiformes; family Mormyridae; genus Hippopotamyrus; species Hippopotamyrus pictus. The sequence goes on along the minus strand of JAODLC010000085.1, from coordinate 24,444,728 downwards.
ATATACAGGATTCTTTTTTCTCACTCGCGTGTCTTTTTTTTCTGGATCCAAATAATTGTTTCGAGTGATGCGTAGAATTCCTCATAGTTGGCCGAGATCATGTGACCCGGTAGAGGGCGTTTCCCTTTGGCATGCTGCCCTCAGTGCCCGCCCATCCCCCATACACCCAGGCTTCACCGCACCTGCAGTGCCCCCAGGAGTCTGGCTGGTGGGGGGAGGGTGTTAAGGGCCCAGATGCCACAGGAAGTGGAAGCAAGGGTGACAGGAAGCTTTGGCTGCTGGACACCTGAGCTTGGCAGTCCACACTGACAGTGGGTGGGGCAAAGACCAGAATCAAGACCCACATTCAGGACGGGGTGGAGGAGTTCAAAATGAAGACCTGCAGCCACACATTGGAGGGGGGGGGGGGGTGAAGAGAGCCCAGGATCTCAAAAAAAAGGATCAACTCACAGGGTTAAAGGTCAGAGGTCATCATTCTTCTGCAGTATCAGACCCATGCAGGTTAATGGGTACATGGTGACATTGGGGAGGGGGTCATATGGGGGCAGGTCTCCGGAATTTTCCAGATTCCAGTCCTCCTAAAATTTGGTCGTGCTCATGTTGTGGGGCCTGGAGGTGGGCGATCTCAGCACACCTCCTTGCCAGCACCCCCGGGCGGCAGGATGCTGAGCTGCGTTAGCTGTGCCGAGTGCTCCTTGGCCTTCAGCCTGAGTGCCGCGATGCTGGAAGCACGCCGGTCTGCTGCCGCTGATGACGATGAAGAGGAGGAGGAGGAGGAGGAAGGGTCTGGCAGCACCGCTGCCTGTCCAGGGCCCTCCGTTGGCGGGGCGGGATTCCGCAGGAGCGTGGCTGCTGTGGACGCACTGGTCAGGGGACCCATGGAAAAGAGCCTGCAGGGAAGAGAGAGGCGGGTGTCAGCGCATGGCACCTAAGTGGGTAGCGCTTAAAGCCCAGGGAGTTGGGTCAAGTCCCAGGAAGATATATCTGCCTGGAAAAGAAGGTAAAATCTGTGCACAGGGAATTTCTGTTGTCCTCCATTGTACCGCCTTCTGGAATTTTCTCTCATGATGTTATAGCGGCATGTGGACCAGCTAGCTATTGCAGGTAATATCATTTTACTGTTTATTAGAGATTAAATCTGATCTCTCCAAAGATTCCTTTACTTTCCTATCATGTTAAAAAAAAAAAATCAAAATTATTTTTTTTTTGTTCTAAAATTTTAAAAACACTATTTTTTTTATTGATAAAAAAAAGTCTTTTATTGATAAAATGTCCAGATCATACTTTCACACTCCGCAAATGCTTCATTAGGTACTCCTGCATAGAAGCAGGAAGGATCCCCTTTGTCTACAGAACCGCTTCAAAAGCTGACAGGTTCTGTAGTCAGAGAATCTTTTCTGCACACCTTTGCTGTCCTGAGCTGTTATTTTTGCACTTGTGACCTTCCTGTTAGCGCTAACAAGCCAGTCCATTCTCCTCTGACCTCCCTCATGAACAAGGCGCTTTCACACACAAAAAATAACATTGACTGGATGTTTTTCTGTTAATCCCACCATCCTCTGTAAACCCTAAACACTGTAATGCATGGAATCCCAGGTGGGTGGCTGTTTCTGAGATGCTGAAACCAAAGAGACTTAAAGCTCAGCCTCTCAGTGAATGAACCTCCTGACCCTGTGTGTGTGCGTGTGCGTGCGTGCGCCTGTTAGGCTGCTGTATGTGTGCAGCTGTAGCCACATGATTGGCTGAACTAAGTGTGTATATGTATTATTCTTCTCTAAACATGAATATCATAAATGCACACAAAGCGAATGGTGATTGGTAGTGAGCCGCATGGTCACCAGGCTGATTTCTTACAAGAAATATTAAACTATGGCTCAGTGCTGGTATCCATCCAAGTGTGTCTGCTTCCAGATTGTCCCTCTCTAAATTCATTAGCGTGGTACTTTGATAAGACCAAATTAACACCTCCTCAGGCAGCTTGTGCCATGGCACCCAGTGCTGGATGAACTGTCGCCATCCCCCACAAGCAAAATAAATAAATAACTTCAGCAGAAATAATACATGCCCTCCCACAGCTAATGACACCCCCTTCCCACCAGCCTCGCTATGTCAGAGAGTGGTGAGCTGCCAGAGCACAAACTCTTCCTCACCAAGCTGTGAAGCAGCCTGAAGGAGGAACTTCCTGTCCTTACAGTGCAGAGAAAACGGAAAACAACAAGTAGCGTCCTGCTGGGGGGGGCAGTGCAGCTCTCGGATCTACATGGTATGTCAACATCAAAGCAAACTGCGCTGCCTTGGAATGTGCGGGAGGAACCACATATGTGGTGGAGGCCATGGAGATACGCAGAGGAGGACTTCACGGGGATGAGGACACGGTCCTTCCTATCGGGGGAGGCCATGGAGATACGGAGAGGAGGACTTCACGGGGATGAGGACATGGTCCTTCCAATCGGGAGGAGACCATGGAGATACGGAGAGGAGGACTTCACGGGGATGAGGACATGGTCCATCCCATCGCGGGAGGCCATGGAGATACGGGGAGGAGGACACGGTCCATCCCATAGGGGGAGGCCATGGAGATACGGGGAGGAATCTAGTATGTGGGACATGTGGCCATGACTCTGTGTAAAAACAGTGCCCTTAAAACGGCAAGTGGCCACGATGCCAACGCTCCACTAGTGGTGGGGATATGGTCACCATGGCGATCAATACTGAGTTAAAGCCTCCGTGACCTGGCGTGACGGTGGACAAAACCTGAAGAGGATTCCTGCTTACTGCGGCCGCTAGGGGGGGACACAGATCAATCTGGAAGGCAGATGCTTGCTGTGTTAGGATCCGCTTCCACTACACAGACTGGAAAGCAGGGTGTGCACACATGCTGTGCTGTGAGGAGCAGGGACTACAGCACTGCTTGGGTAGGAAAGACCACCGGACACCATGCCAGACTCTGCAAACTGTGCTCAGTATACAGGGTCTTTGATGTGATGTGAAAGGATGAGGAATTTAGCCTGAATAGTGGGTGTGGTTAAACTGTGGTCATATGAGAATAGTGGGTGTGGTTAAACTATGGTCATATGAGAATAGTGGGTGTGGTTAAATTTGGGTCATATCTGAATAGTGAGTGTGGTTAAATTGGCATCATATTTGAATAATGGGTGTGGTTAAGGTGTGGCTGTATGTGGAATAGTGGCCATAGTTACAATGAGGTCATACCTGACTGATGTGTGTAATTAAGGCAGGATTATACATGGATAGTGGATATGGTTAAAGCAGTCATATCTGATTAGTGGGTGTGGTTAGGGCGGGTCAAATAATAGTGGGTGTGGTTAAGGCGGGGTCATACCTGCCAAAGGTGGGGCTGATGAAGGCAGGGTGTCTGAACATTGCTGCCCCAAGGAAGGTGCCCAAGCCTAGTGGGGGTGCTGAGCTGGCTGGTGGGGGAGGCAGGCCTGGAAAAGCAGCAGTCCAGGCGGACTCAAGGGCAGGGTGGTGGTGGGGGGGAAAGGGGCTGCCCTCAAGGTAGTGGCTCAGAGGGTGGGCGGCCGCCAGCGGGCCGGAGAATGGCAGCCCAGGGGGGTGCGTTTGGACCCCTGCCTTCTCCCGCTTCCTCCACTTGGCCCGGCGGTTCTGGAACCAGACCTGCAGATTGACGGAGGAGGTGTTACACATGGGCTGGCTTCAGTGGACTGGGAGTTTAGGGCCGCACCTCAGCTCAAGCCCATGCGTCTGTGTCTGGCCAGCTGCCACTCTGAAGATGGATGCAGGTGATGGGGAGCAGACGCCTCTCGAGGCTTGAGGTGGTCGTGTGCAGAGCTTAACCCCATAGCAGCTGCTGTGGGACGAGCCCGGTACCCGAGACAGGCACCCCGGATGGGCACGGCGCTACATGTTTTCCGGACTGCGAGGCAGCAGCTAGGCAGCAGGGGCAGGAAGCCGTCTATCCACTTAACACCCGGCTTCCACGCGCTAACAAGGTGACAAACAGCCGCAGAGTCGGCAGTAATTGCCCGTCCGCGAAGCCTTCGGCTCACCGCTACGCTAAGTTTGCTAATTAAAATCTGGTTTAGACAGCCTGACAGCTGGGAGGGGAGGCTGTAATTAAGAAGCATGGTAACAAAAGAGGGGGCCAGAGCCACTCGCCAGCCGCTAATAATAATTAATGCTCTTTAAATGAAATTCTCAGAAAAAAAATAAGCGGCTGCGGGAGTTATTTAACTTTCCCGTGACTTTCCCCCTGGGCCTGGACTGCCACAGCGATCTGTACCATGGAGAAAATGTCAACAGTAAAGAAAATGTGGGGTGTGTGTGCGTTGGGGGGGGGCTGTCGTTTGTAGTACCCCCCGCCCCATCAGAAGCTGTTGGGTCGTTGTGCGCTACGAGGCCCGTGAGGAATTTATGGGGCTTTATCACCTGTTGATGGTGTCTGCTAAGTGATTCGATCGGGCATGACTCGAGCAGACATCTGTTTTATGTGGCTGTAACAGCCCGCCAGACTTGGCTGTGTTTGCTCTGTCTCTTTGGTTATGAGACAAGGGCCTGGAAATGCAAGCCATGCTCAGAGAGGGGATGATGAGATGGGGGACGGGGGGGGGGGGCTCATGAACACCTTTAATAGCATGTCACTCGCTCAAAGTGCGAAGCATCGGATCAATGCAGGGTTTTTGCAATCAGAAAATGGGAAATCAAATAGCATTACCAACCCCCCCCCCCCCACACACACACACACACACACACACACACACACATATCGAAATGGGGAAGACATTTCAAATAGCACTTTGCCCCAGAAAGCTTCGTGTTTGTTCTTGCGCTAAGTGCGCTTTTATGAATGACAAGCGGGCGCATATTACTGCTGAAATGCCTGCCGACAACCGGAAACCGGCGGCAACCGGAAGCCACTGATAACCGGAAACCGTCGGTAAACGGAGCTGGGCACGCCGCCTTTAAGACCACTTACCAAGCTAACAATTAAAGCCTTTGTTGAAACTGACGTTTCGATTGAAATACAGAAGCTTTTATAAAACCGTTTGTTGGTTAAATAATGTATTGTTTACTCTATGAATAATTTGTGTATTTCTGAAAAAAATATACAATTAGATGCTAACTACAATATACATTATATCGACTAATCAAATTTAATATACAATAAGTAACGATAAAATTGCTCAGAAGGATGACTACCGTTATGGAAGTAGGCTACATATATACAACATAGATGTTTTTGCTGTATTTTCTATGCTACTATTAATAAACATAAAAATAATTTTATGAATGTGTATACACGTACGGTGTCTGTATATTTAAATATGTAAACCTGTACTTAAAATATAAAATTGCGTTACTTACTTGAACTCGGGCCTCAGTCAAGTCTAATCGCATTGCCAGCTCCTCTCTGAAATGAAGAGAAGTGTTGTTAAAAATCTGGTGGTTGTAATTAGAGATTACCTGGCCAGGAAGCAAGGGCGTGGGTTTGGTTTCGACTTCGGTAGGAACCGATTCGCCCCCCAGAACACACACGGCACATGTCCCTACAGTCCAAACCCAAATCTACGCCCATGCCGGTAAACAACATCTGTTCGTGTGATTCTATCGTCTCGATGCGAAAAAATATAGCAAGTGCAGTCACAATAATTTCCCTGAAATGTATAATTCGAAAAAAAATATAAATGATTTTACAGATTTTTTTGTTCAAAACCACTCTATAATAGTCTGACGGCCAGCCGACACAGATGTATATTTGATGTATATTTGTAAACAAGTAACGATAAGTCAGTTGCTTTGCTTTCTAAATTTAAAATATCCATAACGGTACTACTGTAATTATTCGATTACGGTAAGAAAACTATATATATATATACAGTATGAATA
>JAODLC010000085.1:24422630-24438760 GCA_026781145.1 Hippopotamyrus pictus | reverse complement strand
TATATATATAAACAGTATGAATGGCAATTTATTATGAGCTTATTTTATGCATGTAGACTCCTTATAGCGCTATGAAATAAATTATATTATGAATGATTTTAAATTTATTGCCAAATTGCTGTGATGCACTAAATTACATCTTACATCGAGATTTAAAATTTATAATTAATCTTAAAATTTACCAAATTCTTCATTAAAATAATTACAATATCGAAAATGTGGAAAACGATACAAGTGTTCACATTAATTGAAGCGGCGTTGTTCAAGAAAATTCCGTAGGTATATATTGCGATTGTCATCTGCGATTCTTTATTTATAAATTTTCGTTTGTTTTTTTTTCCTATAAAGAAAATGGTAATGTGACTAAAACTAACAATTTGAAAGACTAAGTATAAATACGTTTAGATTTCGCGGTGTTTGAAGAAAAAGTGTGATCCATGCACGTGTGTGTGCGCGCGTTTGTGTGAGTGCGTGTGTCTGAAGAGGGGTGACTATGTCACAATAAAGGCGCAAAATGTATCAACTCCCTTTCTTTTGTATGTGAATGACCGACAAAAAAAAAACATTAATTGCAGGCGTTCAATTGAAGCAGGTGTACAGATTCCCCGCGGGCTCGCTAATCGCGCCCGCTTCAGCTTTTGGCGAATACCTCCATTTCCGTATACACGGCAAACACGAGCAGTTTCCTTTCAATTGGACTCGACACAATATTTGTTCGAGTCATAACAACACAGTACACACTACGGCGAGAAATTAGGACAAACACCACGTTTAGTAAACATCTGCGACCGCCGTGCTACGCAGTAAATCATCCATACAAATCTGTGCTGTGACAATCTATAGAAGAGAGGCTAAATGTAGAAAATTTAAAGTTGAAATATTTAATATTAAATATATTCGTTAGATTGCGTTGCGATGTACATTTGGTTTTCAGGGACTAAAGACTCAAAAAAAAAAAAAAAATGACTCCAGAGTAATATTTTTAGTATTTAAAATAATTTTGAACTGAGGTGCTTATTTTTAAAAACACTCTTATTTTACGGACGCGCTATAAAACCGGTATTGGTGATTGTAGTTAAATTTCATGATTAATCAACAAGAATATTCGCTTAATAAAAACATTTATATAGCATGCAATATTAGGGGGTAATTGTGTCTACTGAGTTCGATTCGAATAGGTCAGTTTCTTTTAAATCAGAATAACGCAAATTTACCACAGATGGATACAGATGATGTGGACTGAAAAACACAACTTACTGTATTAGAAATGTTATCAATTCCATTTAAGACAGTACTTAAATAGACCGTTCCATAAACATTAGTAAATAATAGGCATTATGCCCCTGGTATTTCCATCAATAGACCAGTGTTTTAATAATAAGACGTGTGGCGCTTTGTGAGCCTTCTATCACTGAAAGTTGCGCTATTCCTTGCTCCAGCAGGCTGCAGAGCTGCCCACACCGTACCTGGTGAACACGTCAGGGTAGTGCGTCTTCTGGAAGGCCCTCTCCAGCTCCTCCAGCTGGTAACTGGTGAAGGTAGTCCTGTATCTCCGCTGCTTGCGCTTGAGCATGCCCTCCTCCGAGTCACTGCCCGCGGACAGGCACACGCTGTCCTCTCCGTCTTTAACATCCCCATCGTTGTGAAGGCCCTCTGCCTCCTTGGGGGAGAGGTCCGACTCCCCGCACGGCTCCTCTTTCACCTCCTCCTCGAACTTCAGCGTGCCCATCTCCACAAGCTCCTCGGCGGCGCGCTCTGGGCTGGTGTCACGCGCCTTCTGGCTGAAACTCGCGTTCTCTCTGTAGGACTTGCTGCGGCTGATACTGACCTGCGGCGCCTGGATAATTTTGAGGTTCTCACAGGTCTGGTCAAGTAACCGCTCGCGCTCTCCCTGCTCCCCATGCTCGTGAAATACTCTCACGGGGTCCAAGTACTTTCCTTGGCCGTAGAGTCTGCGAAGCTTAGGCGGCAGGTGGATCTCGGAGTCGAAGGACAGGCTGTCTGTAGGGGAGGCTGATACGAGCGACAGGGAGCGATACGGTGGTGAACAAGAAATCTTTGAAAGAACCCATTCATAGTATAAAGCAGTCCCGTGTTTACGTATTTTATAGAAACTGTAGTATTTTAACGACATTTATGTCTTAAGAACTTGTCAAGTATCGAAGGCATATATATTTAAATTTTTCACACTGTTAATTTCTGAAATCAACGCTAATTAACACAGAAAAATCTTTTTAGAACCATATGGAATGTGGACAATACAACAGCTTAAAAAGCACATCTTTCTTCACATTGCATTCAGCATGGATTAATTTAGAAACACGAAGATTTTGGAATAATTTTATCAAAAACCAGCAACTCCATTTTATTAATATTAATAATATCCCAGCATTTAGGCCTATTCTGCAAGAAAATGTCAACATCCATATACAAATTTACATGTATTTACGTGGTGTGATTTTAATGTAATGTTTCGATTAAATTTAATCATATGTTTGAACTGTATGACTTCTATAAACGATTGTAAAGTTTAGGTGTTCAACATTTCGATAAATGTGAAATGACACCCACACATACCAAAGTCATTCGTTTGTATTCGATACGTGGAAGGTAACTTCATAATCCCAGTGTACCATTATAACGGTGAGAAATGCGATGTGGTCATCGAAAGACGCGCGTTACCGATCCTGACAGCAGTGATTGCACCCTGCACCGATAACTTTCGGTGTGTTCTACGCCGTTACGCTTTTCCACGCTTGTCGGTCGCTAGTGGAACAATTTTTCCGAGGCTACAGGCGTTGTCACCGGATCATGTCGCCGAAAGTCGCCTTACCTTCGGTCACCCTCTCGTTCTCCGATCTGCCAGCCAGAGTTGGCAAACTTTGTGCTCCGATCAATTTCATTTTGCAGGGGCTCCTCCGGCCCAGGATACTGTCTATGCAGTAGGACGAGAGCAAAGTTGGCGATTTACTTTTACAGTCGGATTTGTCCGCAGTGTCCTCCTCGTACTGACTGGTCATTTTGGTATGCTTTCGCGGATGGACTTTTTGTTCCAGGGAGTGTGTGAGCGTGTGCGTCTCTCTCGATGTTTCAACCCCCCTTCCTGCCGTCTCGCACCCGGACACTAATGACATGTGCTCTGCGCCGCAATAGCTACGCTCGATTCTGTAGCATTGACGTGCATGGGCCATCTGATTGGCTCCCGGGGAAAAAGAGGATCTTTATCTTTTCTTTGCCATTAAAGTGCAACTAAGGGAGCAAATCAAATCTCGAGATGGAATATCGACCCGTAGGACCGAACTCCCCAGACTGAACTACAATTTTTACTACGCGCTGGTATTTTACTTTGGAGGATGATAGCGGCAGTTGCAGATTTGTTTGTGGGGGTCATTAACTAAGAGTTGTGTTCTAGACGACAGCAAGAATTGTCGACATCCTTTGCAGGAACTGCTCTCCGATGTAATCTACAATTATCCTCCTCTTTTATAGACTGCCATTGCACAAATGGAAAACTGAGATTTAGAAAGAATGTAATAACGTGAGGGAGACTCGGGAGATTTCATCATTTGGGTAATGTTGGCAAAATTAATTCACGTACAAAGAACACGCCGGTATGTTAAACGTCTGGAAATAGGGAGGCGCGGACCTAAATTTGTTTCGGGGGACAGATACGCGAAATGCTGTAGCCAAACTCCAAGCTCCCGGCCGCACTTTAAGCGTCTCCATCTAAAAACGCCAGTTTTTATGCGTGTGAGACGAATACTAACTTCTGAGCAACATGATGTGAGAAAGTAAAATCTCACAATTAGAGTTTAGTAACAGTGTAATGTAATAAGGGGTTAAACAAACTCAGATGAAATTCAGATACGTGGACAACAAAATACACATTCGGTTTATTAATAGAATATTTGAAATAATGCAATTGGTAAAAATCAATGACTATTTTAACATGATTAAAAGCACAGAACATCGTGCTGAAACAGTGATACACGATCACATGTAGGCACTGATTTTTATTCCTTTTTCAGAACGTGGTTCAAAAATACCTAAATGTGTCATTTCTAAACATTACTAGAATAGATAGATTAAATAAATTATATAATTTATATCAAAATGTTTATGTTCTGAAACTTCCACGTGAATCTTTAGAAAAACTGTATCCGACCAATAAACGAATATATAAAAAACAACAGCAATAATAATAGTAACAACACGGCATGCACGTCACGTTTAATAATATTTCGTTAATTGAGGTTCGGGTTCCAGATCAGGGTTGTTCCGCCAAAAGTAACTATCGTACGAAAATCTTAGACGACTTAGATGATTGACTTATAAGTGACAGCGTAGCGGTAATACTGCAAAAGTGTTCTCTAAGGGATGCGGCGGGTTGAACACTTTTTCTTCAACGCCCCCCCCCCCAAACGCCATCTCCACCCCAGCGATAAGGCAGAGCAGAGGCGCCAGATAGATTGAGAATGTAATTTTAAATGAAAGTCTATTTAACCCGCTGCGAATAGTACGACCTCTACAGCGACACAGAACCATCACTGTTAAAAGGATCATTTTCACAATTCAATCCCGAAACTTCAGCGCGCGCTACAATTTACTCCCTGCTATTTATGTACCTGCTCCGTTATATTGCCACAACCGCCAAGCATGAAAATAATAGTAAAATGTATCTGAAAGAGTATAAAAGGCAGAAAACGTACATGTCGAACTTTGAAGAAAAACTTTGTTTCTTTGTTATATGCCTTATTCACAAAAAATATATTAAAAAATAACTTATACACAAAAGGAATTAACCCGTGAAAACATGATTATGACTCTTGGTTTTCTATATTAAAAGAATAAGTATTTAATTCACATTTTGATAATAGATATGGAATATGAGAATAGTTGTAGATATTTACTTTCTTATTTTTTCTAGAAAGATATTAATAATTACAGGCAGAAACAGCATGAATGGAGACTGTGATCACATACCCTATTTACTTTGGGTCCGTATACGATTTAACGTAAATTAATGCTTACTGTATACAAAGCGCACATAAAGGACTATTGTTTGGTAAAGATTTATGTCAACATATAATGTGTTTTAAATGTTGATGAATTCGGTGTTATTTGTTTGTGCTTTAAATTATGGAAATGTGTAAAGATATAAAATGCTACCTATTAAACTGGTATTTTTTTCCATAAATCTGTCCAGTAATTATTTGTTTGTGCTTTGAGGTCTGAAGTTTAACTCAATTGTGTTGCTTTGCACTGCGTAGCTCGACAATAATTTATTGCGTTTATCCAATCAGATCCACGTGTCTGCAGATCAACTTGATAATGACAATAATAATAATAATAATATAAAAATGTTTTTCCCTGCATGATCACAAACAGACGCGTGATGCAGCCCGATATTTAGAAGCGCCATATAATTTAGGGGCACGATTTCCCTCTTTTATTCAGACTCTGTTATTAACCCAAGAAAAGAGATGTCAGGCACTTCTGCCGCCAGAAAGACATCGGTGCTTTGTTTAAACGCACTAATTACGCGTATACCTCTTAAAGGCAGTGATTTGAATTTTAAAATTTCCCGAGTATTTAACGTAGCATGTATCAATGGATTGTTAGATTAAAATTGTTAGATTGTTAACCTGTTATTTCACTGTCTGCTCTAGTAGTTATCTGTGTGTAAACGATTAATTTATGATATTTCATTGCTTTAAGGATAAAATATATTGTCTTGAGCATTCATCAAGAGGGAATTATTGCATTATAAGATTTTGTGAAAGATGAATTCGCTCTCCGTTATTTTGTTCCTCAGTGCTCCCTGTTCGTTTCTCTTGTGCTGGTTCGTGCTAACATATCCCGCAGGACAGAGAGTGGATAGCCTATTTCTTAACACTATAAATATAATAATCATTTCCTTATTTTAAGTGGCGCCATCTCCTGGTTTCAACTAAGACGTTTTTGGATTTATTTTTTCCGTAGCAAAGGTAGTGGAAAATTGCCACGAGCATGATAAAATGTGCCCAAATACTAATTAATCATTAACTGATGTAAAGTAGCTTATGTCTACATTTTAATTACCTATCTGATTACATTGATTAAGGTTGATTCTCGGTAATTGCGCCTAATGGCATATTAATTAACAAAATCTGAAGTGTTTCCTGTGATATCTGGTTATGCCCCTCACTCTATTTTCGCGATTCACCGTTTGCTCTTTATGACATGTGACGAACTTGACAGAGAAGGCAATATCGGGGAAAATATAAAAAATAAAAAATATCGGATCACGCATTAGTCGGAGTTAGGAGCAGTTAGGACAGGGTCCATTTGCGACAATCGATACCATCATTGTCGGAGAAAATATATTCGCTATGTACTTTTTTGGAGCACACTTTGCTCCAAACCCATCTGCATGTCAGTGCAAATCAAGTGCATTAAATTACAGGTAAAGATCACATGATCACCAGCAGATTAAATCTTTTGCAGTGTCGTTGGCGAAATAAGATACTAAAATATTACTCTGTATTACGAAACGTCAAAATCTTTATATAAAACACAGCGCATTAAACTAACCACAGATACCGGACCTGACTGAATCTGGTGAAAGTGGCCGTGTAAATAATACTCCCAGAATTAAATCCAGTATCTTAAAAACACATATAGGCATTAAATTAAAATTAGTGGATGACATGTTCTACGGAGTCAGGGCTGGCACTTAAATACACACATTTCAGTGGCGTAGCGTCTTTAGAAGCAAAGGGCTCTGCATTGGATTTTATTCTGCAATACTGAATCGGCGTAATAGCGTTTGGCATCGCGTTATGTTAGGGGTTGGTTGGAGTGATGAACTTGAACCAGTGAGTTTAAGAATCTGGGGCATGACATTGGGAATGTACGGGAATACTGCCCAACCGCTAAGATAGCGCAAATCAGGGAAGTTTAGTACTGCCTTCCTATTTATGAGACGTCACATTATTTGCATCCGTTTGCATTTGCCCGATTACTTTAAATATAAACGCAGTACTTTTAAATTCGACTGTTTTTTACCAGGCGTTACATTAATTTAAAGGTTTAAGGTCTCGACTCGGGGTATTAACATAGTATCACCCATCTGCTCTCTTATTATTAGTAAATTGTGTGTAGCACGTGCCGTTTGCATGCTTTAAAGAGTGTGAGTGCACGTCTATCAGCCTGAACAGTTCGGAAGTTCAGATTCTCCTCTCCGTCCAGCTCCTTTCCCCCTTTCCATCCCGTCTTTCTTCCCCGTTTAGTTCCCTTTTGAGCTTTTCCTCTCGCTGTACCTGATTGCATAGTCATCTGCCTGGATGGGGAGCGTTTAAGCAAAGTTAATTAGCAGTTATTAACGAGCCACATTACAAGCGTGCGAGGGAGTCAATTTATCGACTTTGTTAGGGGGAGGCTGGAGTGACATGCGACGCCGTGAACAATGCAGGCCGCTCCCCGCGCTGTGATCAGCAGCAATTTCAAACGGCAATACGGCACAATGGAAAACAAAGAACACTAATTTCGCTCAGCTGACTATATAATTTTAAGTTATGTAAAAATTGATAACTTAATATTTATACCGACGATTGCTTTCTCTTTAACCATTAGCCACATAAATCAGGCTATGGCGCAATATCTGCCTATCAAAACAGACGATCGGCTCGCTTTGTATTATAGGGGTCACCGCAAACTTTGAGTGGGTGTGCTGACGACCCCATTTGCACGGCCACATATTTGTTACACGTTAAAACATTCATTACTGCTACCTGTCTGTCTGCTGGTGAACGCGCTTTGTTTTGAGATGTTTTGAAGCATTTCATCAGCAGGTATCACTCCTTTACGCGCCCTGTATCACTGCCAGCATTCGCCCGGCATCTCCCGCTGGTTCATTGAGGGTCAGCTTTACCTTCTGGCACCATAGGAGTTACAACAGTCTGCATTTTAATACTATGAAGCGGCTTGTATCCGGCTGCAATCAGGGCAGCGTGTTTAAGCGCAAAATCGCCTGGACCACGGTGTCCTGCTAGCTCTTCGCGCCGCTTTCGCTTTTCCTTCCTGCGCATTCCGCGCAGTTTCGGAGTTGGGTTTGCGAGGAAATTGGACTGTCTGCGATAAATGTTATGCGCAATTTGATCGTATTTTTTGTTTTACAGTGGCTCCACGCTGCCCGCATGACATAAATATAGCCTTATTTAAAAGGCGCCTTTGCTCATTTGCCCTTTATTGATTGCTGCCTAGTATCAATCCGTCCGTTAAAATTAGCAAATTGTGGAAGAATCCTTTCGCGAGCTCTTTATTAATATCATCAGGATTAATGTATGCTAATGAAGCCTTTCTCTCGCTCGCTTTTCTCTTTCACGTGCTTATCAAAACGCGTCTTTTCCCCTCGAAATTGAAGAAGTCCATTTATTCAGTTAGCAGTAATAACTGTTACAAATACTGCGATGCAAATGAAAGTTGATTAGGATTAATTAAGGACTTCGCTGCTATCTGACCTTGTCTGCGTTTTATGTAAATTATTGAAAACGATGTGATGAGATAAATTGCATATTATAACACGCCGCTTGCTGCGGCGCTGCTGACGCGGCTCCGAGTCCGTGAAACTTCTGGCATTCGAGGCGCGGTCCCGAGAGAAGGGAGAGATGCCCAGGGCTGCTGGGCCGCTTAAGCACGTTATGAATTAGACCAGAAGGTCGTTTCATCTCCTATGGATGCCAAAGCTTACATCGGGGATTCATACGTTCTAATCACTGTATGAATCAGTCAGGTCAGGTAAGGTCAGGGGAGCATACGTTGGTACATCGCATTGCCGCATCCACCACAAGACAAAACAACTCGGGATCCCGGTTAGCGATTCCCCAGGCCGACACGCGGTCTAGTCCCACCCTCCGTAAGTGCCCATCTCTCTGCCGCAGCGAGGTGTTACGTGGGCGCCCCCTTGGCCTGGTCCAGTCGCTGGAGTCCTCAACGATGAGGATCCTGCGAGCCGGATCACCCTCAAGGAAATGCGCCACATGGCCGTAGTGCCGTATACTGATGCTCCCTCACAATGCAGGTAATGTGCCTCATTCAGAATTCTCTCGTTCGACCAACAGACCAGCAGTTCCCAAAGATTCTCCGAAGACAGTCAGTACAGAAGGAGTTCAGCCTCGCTCATCAGTGATTAATTTAATTTAATTTAATTTAATTTAATTTAATGAAGTTCTGCGATAAAAGAGTTGACTGTTGTTTTAATTACTTCCTTAAAAATGTTTAACAAGTTTTTTTTAAAATAGAAGAACATTGTTAAATTTTAGTCAGCTCCAGTGTCCTCGGTATGCGAGTCAAACAGGGAAATGATCTTCAGAGTGCCCCCTGGTGGCGTGATTGAATGCATGCTGACGGGCCTAGAGCGACAGGAAGGAGAAATCAAATGAACCTCGAGATACGGGGAGGACCGCTGGTGGGCGGGGCTTCAGACCCGAGGGGGGGCGGTTTATAATAGATCTGAATAAAGCAAATAAGGAGCATGCACTTAACCTTTAGACTTTACCTGTTTGCTCAGCTGGATGGAGTACATGCAGAATTAAACGTCGCTAAAATGTGGGATCAAAGGTACAACTGCAAGATCCTTCCCAGCGAGGTGCAGGAACCCAGCCCCCTCCAGCAGTTTGGTGACTGGGGGGCTCACTTTCATCACACATGGCACATTTTGATATACTTTCCGTGCCCATTACCATACTCAGAACTCTTATCAGAGGACAGTTTAAAAAACAAAATATGGAGGGGGGGGCAGACGATCACACCATACCGGGGTATTTTCATAAGAGACACCCTGGAATGGGGCTGCAGCTGTTGCAGAGAAACTGACCTGTTTCGAGGCCATTTGTTGTGATAGATTCACATAATCATCAGGAGTAACATGGAGTCAGTCACTGCAGACCGATTCCTGGCTGAATAACAGGCCACCCGCCCCCTCAGCCCCTCCCTCCCATGCTGAGGGCTCGACCCAAGCAGGCCTGAACCCCAGGGACCGGTTTGGCCCTGCTAAGGGTCTCCCCCCATGTCTGCATCCCCTTAGTGTTCAATCACTGGTGAGCAAACAGCTGGCCCTGGGAGAGGTGTGACCACCAGTGCCAGCAGGTGGCGCTGTGGTTAAAGGTCTCTCCTGGGGGCAGCCTTCGTTGTATGGCTGAGTGAAGCTGGATGATTTTACCTTGTGTATGCTGCCACCGAACGGCACACTTTCTATGCGAGAAAAAGAGGAACGTGAAGCAAATGGGGGGAAGGGGCACGGGTGTCTCAAAATGAAAATGATACGATGGAGTGGGGTGTGAAGCCGCCCGTGGGGGGCATGATGGGCTGGGGGTGCAGACCATGGGCAGAGAGGCCATTAAGCCCCTGCTGCTGCCCCCCCCCCAGGGCTGAAAAGGGGTCCCGCTCTGCCACCTCCCTGGGCCAATTCCTGGGGGAGAGAAAAGAGGTTTGATCTGTGCGCAGTGGGAGGGAGCCAGGATTTATCCCCCTGCCACTGAGACACCGCGCCAAAACTCCCTGGCAGAGGTCAGGGAGATGCAGTGGGGTGACCCGTTTAACGGAGTCCTGGTGCGAGGGGACTCTCTATCCAGTGCACTCAATCAGAGCTGCCCTCTGACCCCAACCCCCCCCCCCACTTCACCAGCCTCCCAGCCTGTGTCTGTAAGCCAGAACGCTTTTGGTGTTTCAGGGCAAAAATGGGGTGCAGCCCGCGTGGGGTCTGCTTTTCTGCGGCCCCGGGGCTATTTCGGGCTCCAGCCTTTAACCTCGCATACGTTTGTCCTTGCTCAATGTCGGCGCTGGCGGAGGCAGCCCTCCGGCCAATCAGCCTCCAAACGCCGCCTGGCTGCTGCTGTATGCTCATTAACGCTACCCGACGATCGAAGCGTCGCCCCGTAACACGACAGCGGCTCCTGCAAGCGACCGTAATCAGTCATATTAGCATAAGACTCCGGGAACCGAGCACGGTAACAAAGACGATTACGCCCCCCCCCCCCCCACCGACCGCTCACGACTCGCCAAGCCGCCGAAGCTAAATCCTTCGGGTCACCGGCTGGAAAGACCGGCGACACACAGCTATTAGATTTCCAACAAAAACTAATTATGTTTGTGTGTTTTATTTCTATTTTTAAGAGGACTTTATAACCAACCAATTCCAAAGCAATTTTCTCAATAGGAGAAGAGTGTAATTTTCTGTTCGGTGACATTCTGATGTCTTAATAAACACAGCGGATAATAATAAAATGCGGCGTGCGGGAGAGAGAGGGAGTTTGTACGCGTGTGATGCGCTAATGGCCGCGGCGGACTCGGCGAGATGTTAGGACTGTGATTTAATGACTCCAGAATAATACCCCCCTCATTAACGCGAAACGGGAGGGACAGGGTTTCCTCTCACATAGTGCTACGGCGGATACCGAACACATTTGTACCAGGAGAAGCCGGGCGATGCCACAGACGGCACGATTCAGACCCCGACAAGCGGTTCGGCGTGGGATTAATGCGCTACTTGGGAAATGCCCGCTCAGCATAAACGCCGGAATCGTTACTATGTCATCTAACCCTTATTTGAGCAGCACTCCTCCGCGCGAAAGTCGGTCTGCCGCTAATGATATACGTGGGCATTCGTTTTATTTTTATATTGTGGAAACGCACTGCTGCCAAAGCGTTCTTTAAGAAGCTATACGCTGTGACTTTGGGGATGGCTCAACTACTTTATAACGCGCAAACGTAACTCGTCCCCTGCTTGGCACACTCCGGTGTGTAGCGTATGAACAATTATTTGAAACCGCTTTCACAGAAATCAATGAACCTCAATCACGCAGCGCGCCCTGTCGCCCCCTGATAGCGAGGCGGGTCAGAGGTCCGACGAAGAAGAGCAGACGCCAGATACGAGCATGAACCGCTACCCAGCACAATCGCCTGGACCAGCCGGAAAAGAGACTCATAAACACGTGCAAGCAGATGTTTGTAATATGAGTTTTCCTCCATTCTAGAGGATATTTTTCGCAAACACTCCGAAAGCTCATCGGAATAGCCTACAGATTCGGCCGCCAGATGCAGACAAAATTAAAATCAGTCATTTTCGGAGGGCAGATCAATTTCCGCAGACTAGCTCGGGATATTTTCCGGTATTAGGCTTTCTCATCGTGAGCACAGCGCCTAAAACTGCCTGCCAGCGGGGGGGTTCACGCCGGCCGCACGCCTCGCTAGAGAGCCGTTCCCCCAGCCTCACCGGCTTTATTTGCGCCTTGCTATGAGAATTGCCATCATTTACCCCCCGCCCCTTTCAAAAAAGAGCCGAGAAGAATGAAAAAAGGAAATTGATTTGCCGTAATGTCGCAATGAGATTACTACATTTCCATTTCTGTTTTCCAAAAAGGAATTGCATAAATATTAGAGCAGAAAACAGATTTTGCTTGCTATGCCTCACCGTGTCCAGTACACGTTCTTCACTAAAATATTCAGAAAACAGAAACAAATTGAAAATGTGTATTTTGTCCTCAACACTGTCAATAGTGATTTTCCATTCGGTCTGTCACGGGGACTTTTTATTATGATTAGGAGGAAAATGGAAATTATAAAAAAAATGCATCGTATGTTAAAACCCCAAAACCCCGAATCGGTAGTACAGGTAAATTAAAGCAAGCCCATATAGGTGATATATGCCCTTAATTTGCCATCTTTTCATGTGAAAACCAGTCTCCTGCAAATATGCAGTTCTGCACGTCTTAAAGCGGGGGGGGGGGGGCGGTGTCCGCTTTGGGGCGTCTCCAGACCCCCGATCCGACACTGGTGCTGACGTCAGCAGACGAGCCTGAGTTTAATTAAACCCATATTGAGAAATAGTTCAAATTGCTGCGCTCCCCTGCCCCGTCGCTACAGTATTCGCGCGCGCGAACTTCTGTACCACACCGATACGGGCTGTAGAGATAAGTTTTGGTGAAAGTGAGAGTCTCATTATAGACAATGGCTGAACTCAAGGTAAGTTATTATCTCCGTGGACAAAACTGTTTCAATATTCTCGATGCTTTACACCATGAACTTTAGCCTTTGTTTTTGCAGCATATTCTATGAGTTAACTCTCAGATGTTTCTTTTATTCTGGTTTATTAGGCAGTCTGAATAAAAGCAAAATTAACGTACACATGACAGCATATATGTGTTTGTAAGTGATTAAACGCCATTTTCGGACATGTTTCGATGACTCGCGTGCTTCATGCACATACCTGCGCACACATGTCGAGGGGCGTTCCCGGCAGACCAATCAGAACCCTGCAAACAAAAACCACACAGAACGCACGAAATGCGAAGGAAGCCGAAGTCTGAACATTTTTATTGCACAAGCAAAAGCACATAAAAAAGCAAACACACCGTCTCCAGTATACTGAAGTTTTGCAATTAGCAAGTTTTTTTTTTTTCAACAGTTTTGGTGACACAGCATATTTTTCTTCAATGTTTGATTAACTTGAAATAACTTCTAAATATGGAAAATAAAATGTACGCGATTGACGAAACGCAATGAAGCGAAATAAGCCCTCTTTAAGGGGGTGGGTGCACCTACGCGTGACTCAGCGGAAGCCGCCCCACGGTGATTGTGGGCCGTTCGTGGGTAAACGACCGAAAATGTCGCAACGTCGCTTTTCCGGTGAGGCCTTGAACGGAGCCTTTACACCACACACAATGCCAAAACGGCCCTAAATTGCTTGGTTTCCAAAAGTAACATTTGTTTTCTGAAAAGAAACCTATTATTCTGTATGTGCTGCATATTGTTCTCAGTGCTTGGAATTCATGTGTTCTTGCACTGTCACTGCGATTCCTGATTTTATGGTAAAATAACCAAAGCGGTTCAGACTGAAGCGCCGGCTCATCTCAGCTGTGCTCCTCCTGCTCTGATCCCTGCAGTACCTGACCGGCTTTGGAAATGAGTTCTCCTCTGAGGATCCGCGCTGCCCCGGAGCCCTTCCAGAGGGACAGGTGAGGTGCGGATGGGGCTGCCGCGCCCGCCATAGTCCTCTCCAGCGCTCCCCCGGGGATATTTAACCCCCAGAACATTCGGATAGGGTTGACCACTTGTCCAGACAGCTGAGTTTTCCAGGGGTTTTCTGGACTGCTGTTGGATGTCCTTCTTTTAGCCCTCTTGTGCTTGTTCCTTCCCTCTCTCTACCTGCATCCTCGTCAACAATTAGCCCCACTCCCTTAAGTCCTCCTTTTTGGACGCTGATGTCTTTCGTAGAGTCATGCCGATGGGTCACCTTATTTTAAGTGCAGCTATCAAAATTGAGAATATTCAGCAGAAGGGGCAGGAGAGGAGGGTATCACCTGCAGAAACTTGATGGCATCGCTAACTGACAACTCCAAAGAAACCATTTCACACGACACGCTCGCCTTTGTGTTCTGCAGAACAATCCTCAGGTGTGCCCGTACAACCTGTACGCTGAGCAGCTGTCCGGCTCCGCCTTCACTTGCCCACGCTCGGCCAACAAGCGCAGGTACGGCTGCTCGGCTCACCAAGGCCGAAACGTTCTGATAACGTTATTGGTTTCCTTCTCACTGATTCAGTGTGGCACATTTTACAGCTGGCTGTACCGCATCATTCCCTCCGTGCGGCACAAGCCCTTCACCATAATGCATCATGGGAGCCTGACCGATAACTGGAATGAAGTGGAACCAAATCCCAACCAGGTAGGCGGGGACCAGGAGTGTGGTAGCCTGCTTGTCAAGTATTTTACCCCAATTGATGTTATGGGAAAGAAATTTCTGCAATGAGAAATGCATTTCACTGAGATCAGGAGCGAAATACACTATAAGTGCAAGCATTTGGCAGGGTTACCGGGAGTCCCAGCAGACACTACAGTCTGAATGTGCACCATGGGCAGCTGGCCATTAGGTGGAGTCATGAGTCATGGACGAAATAGTCAGTTGGTGCGTGGAGCAGGAAGCTTTGAGGAGGACTTTCAAAGTAGGTGGGGTGGCTCACTGAGCAGCTTTGCAGGTCATGTGATCATGTGCATGGATCATTTCAGCTGCGGTGGTTGCCATTCACCATCCCCAAGGTTGCGGAGAAGAAGGTTGACTTTGTGATGGTGAGTTCAAAGTGCTGCTCCAGCTCCTCTGCACACCATGCTTCTCCCATCAGGCTCCACTGCTTCCTCTTGCTGGTACCTGCTTTCTTTCTGATGCAGTGCTATTCTTTACCTGATTGGCTGACTGGCTCTGTATCCTGGCCTATCAGGGACTGAACACTGTCTGCGGGGCAGGGGATTCCAGAGCCCGCAACGGGATCGCCATCCACGTGTACACCTGCAACACATCCATGATTGACAGGTGAGAGGCAACACCCACTCACGCTGTGATGCTTATATTTGTGACCTTTGGCCTCTGTAGCTGACATTTTCTGGGGTTTGGTGTTTTTCAGATCCTTTTATAACTCAGATGGAGATTTTCTCATTGGTGAGTCAGTACAGCAGAGTCTATGGTCAGACATGTAATCGTGAAGCAAGGAGTAGACTAACTCCCTATATATGAAACCCTCTGATACCTGTGGATTCTGGGTAATTGAGTTTTTTGAGACTTCCAGTTCACTACAGTCTTCCTGTCTCAGTCCCACAGCAGGGAAAGATCTTGGTCACCACAGAATTTGGCAAGATGATTGTGGAACCCAATGAGATCTGTGTGATCCAGGTGGGACAAAGACTCTATGTCTGTCTGTGTGTCTCTCTGCGAAGGTAAAGCTGCTCTTCCTAGAGGCCTCCATGGCATCTTATCCCTTTGTGTGTTGCAGCAAGGGATGCATTTCAGTGTGGAAGTCTTCGGAGAGACCCGGGGCTATGTGCTGGAGGTGTATGGAGCCCATTTCGAGCTGCCTGACTTGGGGCCCATTGGTGAGAAGCCATGCCTAACAGCATCAGAGAATAACAGCACATTTAAACAGGTTCTGGCATTAGCACAGCATGTAATCTTACTGGACTGGATGTGGTTTACCTAGTTACACAAACTCCCTGTCTAGTCCTACCTTCCTCTAACCATAGAAGTAAGGATAGAAGTAATTTGTCAAACTATAGGCCAATCAGTCTAACTTGTATAACTGGTAAAGTTATGGAGGCTATAATC
>JAODLC010000085.1:24394215-24411927 GCA_026781145.1 Hippopotamyrus pictus | reverse complement strand
TCAGAACTCGAACTTTTTAGGATTCGATCCGGAGTCCGGAACGGATTAAGTTCGAGAACCGAGGTACCACTGTATACACAAGTGGCGAATGCTTAAAACACAAGTTTCTCCCATTGGCGTCAGCTCAGTTACACTTTGTTGGGATGGCAGCCCCTCTTGTATCACAAGCTGCAGCGAGTTCGCAAGACAGTCCAGGTTAGCGACTCCCAAATCATCCATTTTTTTGTCTCGCAGTTGCGTGCGCTTTGTTAAGTGGGATGGTCCATTAAATGCTACTCCCACCTCTTAAAACTTTATTTTACAAAGATTGCAAATCGCTGTGCTACTGGTTTCTGTTAAAAGCGTAAAATACTCCCAGATCATCGTGTCTTATCTTAGGCTCCTCGTTCTGCGAAGGGTATGCACATGGCGTCACACCAGGCGGAAGTCACTGTACTCACACCCACTGAGTAGCAAGAAAGACTGAGGGGCAGCGTTAGCGTTTGATTTGAATGCCGCAAAACACATGTAAAATGGGAAAGACCTGTCATGCCACTGATTGTACGAATAGATTTAACACGAAATAGGAGCTGTCTTTTTAGAGATTGCCAAAAATTAAATACAGTGGTACCTCAGTTCTTGAACTCATTAGAACGCGAATTTCTTAAAAGTCGAACCAACCACTTCTGAAAAAAATTACCTAGTACTCGATCTGAATCTCAGAAGTCAAACCGTGAACGCCGACCTAAGATAACTTGTACGCGCAGGGAAATGAGTCACACATCTCTCAGCGGAAACAAAGGGTAAAGCTTCAGTCTCAGCCTTGCATTCGCTGTGATAGCATTGTGCATGTTTACACAAGCTGAATACTTATATTTAGACAGTAAAAAACATTTAGACAATGATAGACAGTAACAGTAATTATTATATAATAAAATACATTTTAAAATAAAGATTTCTTATTAGTTATTTTAATATTAATAAAAACCATTACTACATTTAATTATAATAGTATTGTCGTGCAGAGCGGAACAGAACGGAGATAAAGGCGCAGACGTCAGGGTATCTGGGAATACGGGGTTTAATTACAGGTAAGGCAGGCAAAACGCAGACAGACAATACAATGACCGGACTGGGGAAACAAACTGAAACGCGGACTAAATACAGAGGACTAAATGACAACAAGCGGAAACAGCTGATCACACGGGGTTAACGAGGGGGCGTGGCACACAGAAGGAGCGGACCATTTGGGGCAGGACACATTGTTTGGATACATTTATTTTCTTACTTTACAAATTACATATTACTTTACAGTATATGCTCTTCTTGTTTTATCCGGTTCATTTTGTGCTTAAATGCTAAAAAAAAACATATTTAGGTGTAATTTTTTGGGGCCCGGAACCAATTAATTGGTTTTCCGTTATGTCTTATGGGGAAAATTCGATCACAATTCGAACTTTTTAGGATTCGATCCGGAGTTCTGAACGGATTAAATTCGAATTCCGATGTACCACTGTAAGTAAATATAGGACGTGAATCGGTCACGCATGGCCGATACCGATCCGAATATCGAATCGGTGCATCTCTAGAAATAAGTGAGCTTCAAAAAGACAAGAAGTTAGCAGGAAATAAATAAGAAATGACATATTCGCTCTTGTTTCATTAGTGGTTGTGATTACCAATTGTTTTAACCCAATGCTCTTCTCATGATCTGAATTTAAAAAATTAAATTTGTCGTACCATGAACCTAGCACTGTTTTATGCGGAAAATACTGAAACTCTAAAATACTAAACTCCCAATATTTTTTTATACAATCATTTTATACTTGCTGATAAAAATATTAAACTCCCAATAAACCTATTATGATTATGATTATTTCATTCTTGCTGATATTATGAATACCAGCAGGTGGTGCTCTGTGCACTATAATAGGCGTAGCTGACGCTAGTAGGCTAAATTAGGCTACAGAAGTATTCTGGTTACTCACTGTATGCAATTTCAAGTCACAACAGATAAATCAATAAATGTCATTAGAGCGGACTTGGCCTCATTCTTGCCATTACAATATGGTAGGCTACTGGGTTTGCATGTAATGATATGTAATATTAAGCTAGTTGATACATCTCCTAACATCGACTGGCCAGCTAACTGCAGTAACATTTCCATTGGGAAAAAAACCAATGTCCTGTTGAGAAATCTCGACTTACTTTCTGCTTCTTTTTAAAGAATTTCCTTATGTCCATTGTGTTGGGGAGGGAGCAAATATTGTAAACAATTGATCATCAACCAAGAATACCCTACTGTTACTTAAAGTAAACAAGGCAAAGCTTAGGCTACTCATAATATTTCATTGTTTAGTAAACTTTAGTTGAACATTAACGTGACCTAGGGCTAATTTTGAGGGCATATAACAAAAGAATATGGTTTTAGCAAAAGTTGGACATTGTGAGATGGCAATGGATCGAGCTGACGGTACTGTACCTCCTCCAGTACTGAGCAGCCTGCACCTTTACTATGGCCTGCACTGACGATTCACTTCACTTGCTGGTGAGTTGTTGCCGGTGTTACCCAGAAAACCCGGAGTGGTCTTTCAGTGGTATGTGTATTCTTATATCGATCAAGTGTAATGGATTCTTTCGCGAAGCAATAGAAACAGCGCTGGGTGAACTAATACTTTCTGTTAAATGTGCGGGGGTCCAAACGAATAATTATGAAAGCGACCCGACCACCTGGCGCACCGTCAAGAAAATGTGCTTACGTTTGTTTCACCTGTCCCCAGCGCACAACATTTCCGCCCATATATATATAAATGTAAATAGCAATAATAATAATGATTTCAGACCCAAGCAACATACGTATTTAGGGGGGCATGAATGTTGTCATTCCCCTTACAGAACCGCCCACGGGGTTGTGAAGACAAACAGTAATGTATTTAAAATAAATACATGCGTAACATGATACGTGACACGAGACAGCTACACTGAATTGCCTTATCGGGCCAAACCACTTTCACTTATCAGTTGCGAAATGCTTAAACTTTCTGTTTGATTGTGCATTTAAACAAAGTTTAATCTAATGAAATGCAGTTTTAAATACATGGCAAGGGATCTGACATTGCAGAAAACCAACGTGCACTTTACCTGGTGCCCGGGACTCCTGCAGCACCACCGGCGAGGTCTTCACGCCGCATTTCCCGACGGCACTCTGGCCGCAGAAAGCGCCTGTCCCAGCGGCAGCGTCAGCGGTCGCCAGCACGACCCTGCGCATCAACAGTAGAGCAGCCACCATAGCAGCGAGCGGCCCCGAGCGCATACCTGTGCGAGAAGGAAGGCGTTACCGCGGCCCATGTGGGAGCGACAAGGCCACGCCCCTACGACGCCCCCTGCCGGCTCGGACAATGGAAAGTAAGCTGAATCTTTCATACTTATTCAAAGTTAAGAAAAATGTCCAGTATACAAACCTGAATTATGTGGAAATTACAGAGTTCCGAAAGATACAAAATAATACTTAGGACAAGTGTCGTGGGCGGTAAAACATCTGTAATATCCTGAAACAAACACCCGCCCCTTAAATGACGACATGTAGTTTTTCTCACCGGATCGTACATCGATGACCCGCAGAACGAATCACAGCAGCTCATCGGACAGCTGAAGCCACGCCTATGAGCAATCCAACTGAGAGGGGAAGGCAAAGAAATGTTTAAATGAACGTTTTCATTCCTGCATTCAACTATTTCAAAGAAGTAGTAAATAATTAAATGTTAACCATCGCATAACTATATATACACTATATAATTCACTCAAGCGAACGAATCCCCACAATACTGATTCATTTCCACCTATGTAAGTTGAAATGGTCCAGCCAACAAAGTAATCCCTTGAGGCAACAAATTTTACTCGCGTAGGTGTGGCTGGTAATTCATTGTCCGTGATGCGGCGACTTGGAGGAATTGGAGAATTACAGCAGGTGACAGCCGAAGTACAAGGCATCTGCGACATGGTGAGTGACAGTAATGGCGTTTGGGGCTTGAACAAGCAAGTCTTCAGATACAGACTCACTCACTTATCGAGGATAGACATTCATAACTTCTCAGTCTAACATCAGTTCCCGTTACACTTGTTGGGGACAGGAAAAATCAGGACAGGGTTGATTGTAAACACGTTTGCATCACGGTTCTATTTGAGTTCATTTAAGAAGGAACCAGATTATTCCGAGTTTTTTTTTCTGTAAATGCATTATTTAAAATAAATACATAAAAATAACACAAGCATAAGATTTTTTTAAATGTCCAAATTTCAATTATGTATGAAACTTGTTTTTTTTTCGGGTGAAAGCGCAAGCAGAACTTAAAGCGGGAAGAAGTTTTGATGTTTTCACAGCGACGTCATTCAAGACCCAAGTGGTGGCCGGGACCAACTTCTACATTAAGGCGGGCCCTTCACACGTGACAGTATGATGCTGGGTCCCCTTTGGGATGTGCACTGACAGCCATAAATTACATATTATCCTCTTTGCTATTTCCTGCCTTCACAAAAGCATTTTAAAGTTCTAAACATCTGAAAGGGCCTTATGCAGATAAATGTGTCTTGTTCAGAGTGCAACTTGATGAGGTGGTGGGTTTTTCCTCAGAATGCTGACTCCCTCCCACCACAGGTCCATGTCAGTGGACATGACTATGTTCATCTGAGGGTTTACAGAACACTGCCCCACGCTGATCTTAGACTGGAACTGCACGGCCTGCAGGCAGCAAAGACAGAGGGAGACACCATAGAGTACTTGTTCTGATTACGAAGAATACCTGCAGAGAATGACACACATCCAGCCCCTGATACCCAGGCTCTGCTTACCTATGCAGTGTGCTTATAATATGGATCTGTAATCATTTTAAAGTTTTGTCACCCGTCTTTACCTTAATTTGCCAAATAAGTGTAAATGAATGTGCAATATGCTGCATCTGCATAAGTGCATCTGCAAAATAACATACATACAGCTGCATAGTAGTGACAGCAATGAAATAAGCTAAAAATGAGCAGCATAGCAGGGGACATTGTGACCTCAGATGTGGCAGCAGAGAGCAAATATAATCTGTCAAATCAGTGCAAGGTACTCAGGCTAAAGGTGTGTTGATACTTTGATTAATATATAACAGCAGCAACTCAAGTGACATTTAAGGTGCAGTGATGTCACAGCGCCCTCTGTGGGTCTTGCATACGGAGTCAACTCCTGCCTTTTTAACAAAGTTCTACCCTCTCCATCTTGCCCTTATCATTGTCAGAATTACAATAGCGGTCTTTCCTACTTTGACAAAATACTTTTTTCAGGTTATCCATTTTAAAGAACCAACATCATGAGCAATTTTTGAAGCAGAAGCATGGAATGAACTGTCTAAATGCATTATGAGATATTTTTCTCGCATTTCCGGTAGGAAGCGGTTGGTTCTATAACCCAGTGCCCCTTTAAAACATGCTGCATGGGGGGAAGCCCCTGGCCCCATTTCTGGTTCTGTGCTCTAATTTGTTGTTGAACAATTTTCCCATGTAATTCTACAAACAAAGGGTTGGCATCTTCTGAAGTCTCCCGCTGTGCTGAAATGAAAGACATGCAGCAGCACGGCATGCAGCTCCCAGCTCAGCAGTCAGTACTTTTGGCTTTTTGCCTCAGGCTGTCTGTTCCTCCACAAACCACCTATTTTAGTAGCTACACTGAGGGTTTGGGCTCTAGCTAAAATGTCAACGGATATTGAACAAAAAGATGCCTGCTGCCAGTCAAGTGTGCATGATGCTCTCACTTACACTTTGCATAATATTTTGCTGCACTGATTTATAAGACGAAATGCAGCAGAAACCCGAACACAAGCCCCAAGCTGGGATCCACATTTAGAATTTCATTTTTAAATGTTCCGCTTTAATCAGAAGGACACCATGAATTCCAGTAACTGGAGCTTGAGGATACAGACATTCATGGACAGTTCAGATTCGACGTACGGCCACCAGTCGGACTCGGTAAACGTGAAACAAGCAGCCAAGACGCCGTCTAGGATCACGAACAGCTCAGGAGATCCATGAGCAAAGTACACACAGCCAGGACCACTTGGAAACGCTTCATTGGTATAAAATCCTGTTTTTTGTACAACGTTTGTAAGAAAATACAGAAAGGCAGATGGTGGACGGCCTTCCTGGGGGTCCTGGCACATGCACCCGGGGGCGGGGTGGGGGGGCCAGCACCATAGCTCAGATCTAGTTCTGCTCCAAGTTCAGTTGTGTAGACCAGCACTGCGCCACACAGAACTGTAGCAGAGGCTCACTGGGCCTTAGGAGGGCTGTAGTGGGCTCGACACCTTTCATGGAACACCTAAAGGAAGAGCCCCCACCCCCAAAAAACAATTAGAGTCCGCAGGTCAGTGGGGTAAAAGGAAGAGGAATCGCCCCCCCCCCCCTTACCTTTAAACTGCGATCATTGACCACTTCTTCAACATTGAGCTCTGACTGTATGAGCTTTAACTGGAAAATAAAATCACATTAAAAAATAACAGGAAAATGACTGAACTGCTAAGATTTCAGCAAGATGCATGAGTTGTAACAGTACACGGTATGTTACCGAACCGTTTGGTATGCCCCGTTGGCTCAATACACACATGTGAACCGTGGTATGATATGCCTATCATTTTTTACATTTGCAATGCTGCGGATATAAAACAGTGTTTTTTCCCCAGAGAAATACATTTAAAAAATGCGTGGCTTTAATTAGCGTGTAGCCATCAGTGTCATGTAAATTGATGGTTTCCTTGTCTGTTGCCACTACTAGTATTAAACCAGATCTGGCATTTCATAAAGACAGTATTTAACTGTAAACCAGTGGTCATCTTCATTAAAATGACTCTGCCACTTGCCACAATGTTTTTTTTCTGCCTGATTTATGTGGGTCTGTTGTATCAATAACTTTCTGCACTCTATTGGGTTGTGCAGTTTCTAATATTGGTTAATTAATTTTCAACAGTGATCTGTTTCACTTCGTATATGTTCGTGACAAATTATCTTTGGTAGCAGTTGTTGTGCTTCAGATGTTTATCTTTTTACAGAAAAACCTCATCATGCAGAAAAGGTACCAACTTGATTTTGCACTTGTGTTTTCACAGCAACGTGTTATTTTTATATTTAGTATTGCATACACAAGTATGTGTCCTGTTTATATAAAATTGAGAAGGCAAATCACTTCAACGTTGTCAAAGCTTAGAGAGAATGCTAACACAATGCATAGATAGGTAGCTCACTTGATGTTACACTTCATTACTTTATTTAATATGCTTGTACAGGTACTGTATATACAATGTACACTGTTCATTTGAAATAGAATAGACAAAGCACCTACAGGTTATCAAAGTTAAGAAGCATTTTTATTTTTAATGTTTTTCTCTGCTTGTTCTCATCCAGCAGTGACATAAAGTAGTCTAAGTACCCTAAGCAGTCATGCTGCCATTTTTCTGAATGGAGAGTTGTTAAATGGAAACATTCACAAGTTCATTGCTTAATTAAAGGGTGATGTGTTTTTATTTTCTTGTTAAATATAAAGATACTGAAATCTTATCGTTACCGTGGTCCAAAAATCGTGACACATACCGAGCTTTGGGAAAACATGGTTACAGCCCTAACGCAACCCCATGAAAATTAACCCTAAGTCCTCCCATTCTCCGTTCTCCTATATTTTCTGGGCCCTTGGAGCCCTCTGGTGGTACTGCAGTGCATTACCTTGGTTTGTTCTTTCCTGAGTTGCTTGATCAGTGTGAGGTTGTCAGTATCTTTGGCCCTCTCCTCTCGCAGATGGTTCACTGTGGTCAAAGTCTGTGCTATGCAGGTCTTAATGGCCCCATCCCGACTCTCGTGGGCTTTCTTTAGCTGCAGGAGAGATGGGGAAGTCAGAGCTTCCCCCTCAGTGCCTTTTACAGCAACAACAGGCAGCTACATTCTGCTTCTGAGCATAACCATGTTTTTTTTGTCACACTGATCTCAGAAGGAAGCAATCGATCAGGAATGGAACCTTCAGGATTAAATCAAACTAATCGAAGAAAACACCCACAGAAAAAACCAGGAAGACACACCCCTAATTAAAGCATTACAAAGGAATCCATTGAGCTCCTCCTGCTCATATGTGAATAATAGAGGATTTAGTCTATAGTTCAGCCTGACAAACTGAGCCTCCACCTCACTAACAAAGAACCAAGTCCAGACAAACTGTCCTTTGTGTGAGGAAGTCCTTCTCATCTCCTGGCCAGTTTTCTTTTGTGCCTTTGAGCTGAATCAGAGATAATCAGACACTCACTGATTCATAGAGCTCCTCACAGGTCTGTCTGGCATCCACCTTCCCCTTGAAGGAGGCTGTGGGAACCGTGGTGTTCAGTCGATGCACTATCCGGTCATCGATGGTGCGCATAATCTTTAGTGTTTCCTATTGTACAATTAACAGCCAAACAAGGACACACAAACCCACAGGTCAGCCAGTAGGTGGAGTAGCAGTAAAAGATTTCAGCTATGAGCAAGGGGTTGTAGGTTCAGCTCCCAAGTGGAGGAAGCACTTTTATATGACGGAAAAAGTTCAGTTGAACCAAGTTGAGAAATGTCCAAATTAATAGTGGGATTCAGCGAGAAGCATCAACAGGCAGTTTATATTCAAATCTTACATGTACCATTTAGAAAAACTGTAGCGAGTTCTTAATTGTATCTTAAAACAAGTGTTTAATCCCCCAGACGCTTTATTGTAAGGTGAAATAACGTGGGACAGTGTTCAACATTTATCATAATCAGCAGTGGTTGACCGGCTAATAATTTACGTTGAATATACATCTGAAAAACGCACTGTTCCAACGTTGCCCACAATCATCATACATGCCTGCATTTATATTTTTAAACTGCTAGACCCCAGCAGCATGAAAAGGTTGAGACCGACGCTACCCCAGGGTCACTCGTTCAAAACGACAAAAACCACGTACTTCTTTAAACCGTTGATCGACTCGATAGAGTGGATTTTTTATTAAATTGGACGAAACAATTGATTAACATGCACGCAAGAGCCGAATACAGTTATTTTACCTGAAACATTGAAAAGTCCTCACAGTTCAGACTTTCACCGGGCGCCGCCATGTTGGACGCGAGGACCGTACGTGACACACGTGAAGTAGCAGACCACTCCCATGACCGATTTTAAAATGGTACATGACAATCATCTAAAATATTTAAACTGACGCGGGCATTTGTTATTTTCGTGGAATATCACTGTATCATTGTACAAGAATACCCAATTTGGCAAAACAGGCGATTAATTAGACATACCACACATGATTCCAGGGGCCCTGCATGCACAGGAAATGGTGGTCTCATGGGAAATTGAGTGTATGGATGTGCAATGCAGTATGGGATACAGTGTAGTCAGGAGATGGATGACTTTCATAAGTACGACGGTGAGCTGCGTTCCTCATAACTGTTTTAGGGGTAGCCTCTGAGTTACCCTATTTCAACGTCACCATGATTTTCAGTACGATCCACAGGTCCCGTATTGCCTTCCGGACGTTAATCGGTCAGTGTTTACACTTCTTTTACCTATGTGTGTATGTTTTGTGTTTTTATCACGGAAGGTTTCGTGTTGGTCGATGTTAATTTTACCGATTTGCCTCGGGACACATGTTGTGTGCTTCCCGTCAGTGTCAGGTGATTGTATTTCAGGAAACGGTGAAAAATGCACAGGTAGATCCGGGTTTGTGTCAGGTGTGACGGCTCGTTGTATTTTTGTGACAGATGAAAGCTGGTAATTTCTCTCGATCATCTGTGTAGTCACATCCCCAGGTCCTCATCATATTTCTAAGTTCGTGTTATCCGACATTAACCGCCAAGATTTCAATTAAGCGACTGCAGCTTTTAATACGCAGTTGGACACAAAACAATAAAACTCAAAATGAGGGAGAGCTAACAGGGCGGGCTGGGTGTTGGCGTGCGGCTTCAGGGCCGTTTGTTAGCAAGCCGCCCCCACGCGGGATCCTAATAAACACACGTTCTCGCACAGTTAGGGGGCACATGCCGGCACCATGTTTTAGGGGCCAGAGGAGACTCTGCAGCCGACCGCAGGAGACGGCCAAACCACCAGCCAGCGTAGCTCAGCCTGGCACACCTGCTGCAGGTAAGAACTGAACACTGGCCTTGATCTACCTACTCTTCCTTACTCTCCAGCTCTTTAGGAAGCTTGTAATATTACTGACATCTCCAGCACCTATTTCCCCAGCTGTTGGTTGTCCAGGCGACTGTGGTGTCATACGATGCGGATGGAAAGTGACACCTGATCTGCCTCAGTGTTGCTCACAACCTGCTCTGCCTTTCCTGTCTCTTCCTCTGTCCCACAGCCCAGCCTGTGTTCCGAGTCCCGGGCCACAAGCCCACAGATTTTGATAAGAAGATCCTGATCTGGGCTGGCCGATTCAAGGCCAAGGAGCAGATTCCTGACATGGTGTCGTAAGTGTCCTGTTAACGATTCTGAATCAGTGTGCCCTGCTATAATGGGGGCTAATTGGTGCAAAAATTAAGTTATCAGACTCTTCTGGTAACAGGATGTTCCAGGAACCCGGACACATTACCAAGCAAATCACAAGTGGTCTGGTCTGCGTTACAGGATGGAGATGATTGAGGCTGCCAGGAACAAAGTCAGGGTGAAGGTCTGCTATCTGATGATAGTGGCAACCATTCTGGGCTGCCTAGTAATGGCTGTCTTGGGGAAACAGGTAGGTCAGCGCAGGTCCGGACATGATGGCATGACTGTACACGTGTATGTGCAGGTGTACACGTGTGTCCTGTGTCACAGGCTGCAGCGAGACATGAGTCCCTGGCTTCCTGGAACATGGAGAGGAAGGCTCGCTGGAGACAGGAGGCCCAGCAAGAGCAAGAGGCAGCCACCGTGGTCGACCGGAAGCTACAGTGAAAAGTGAGAGAGTGCCCCCTCTGTGCCAAAGTGGGAACTGTGGTAGAGGAGGAGGAAGCCCTGCAGTAGAGTTGTGATTCCTAGTGAAATGCTTCTATTTTTACTCAATATTGTAATTGTTATTTTGGGAAATATTAAAGGACTCATACCTCTGTGTGTGTATGTGTTTGAGCCCTACTGATGGACAGTGGGACAGGAATGAACATTCAAGCTCCATATATATATATATATATATATATATATATAAAATATAAAAATTCACAGCTCTGGCTGTACACGTGACCACGAACCTCCCCTTGTACTGCATTGTTGCTGTAACTATCTGCTAAAATCGGACAGAGATCCCACAGCCTTCAGAACTGGGTGCAGCTCAGTGTTTCTGGCTGGGGGGGGGGGGCGTGCATGTGTCAAAGAGCAAGTCTGGATCCATGAAACAGCGTTTATGCAAATGGCATAAGACAAAAACAGAGTCTTAGCACGACATCGGCATTGAACACGGCGAATCGATCAGTCATTCGTTCTAGAAGTAAAAAATTAAGCTGGTAAACTACTCTGTACGTTAACAAAACAACTAGATATTTTCAAGTTTAATTTGGATGTTGGTTCTTTACTAAATGAAAATATGGCACCTGCGGTGTTCACAGATCCGGACAGGGGTTTGGAGAGAGTGGGAGAGCCGCTGTGGACATGGGAGGGCAGGCTCGCCGGCTCTCCCTACAGTGTCTGCTGCCAACCCCGGCATCAGGGGCGGGGCGGCAGCAGGGGTGGGCTGCTTTCAGTCCAGCGGAGGCCTAGAACTCGGCTCCGTGTTGGCTTCAGTCTCAAACCTCCAGAGAAAGTGCTAATGTCATGGAATGGATGGGAGTCGGGATTCGCCATGAGCATCCCATCGCCAGACGGGCAGGAGCAAGCTGCCGGCTCACCTGTCTGTGCTGGAGGGGGGTAAATTCCCAGCGGCTCCTGAGTGTCTTGTGGGGGGCAGACCTCCGAGGGGGGCGGGGCCTGGCAATAGGCAACACTCCTGCACGAGGAATGTGTGGTCTCGTCAAAGGAAAGAGCCAATGGCATTTGGTCAGTCCCACAGGCTCTGCCCCCCTGGTTCAATCACACCGCGACTTTATTGCATGAGCAGCATGGTGAGCACAGGGCACCAACCAAGGCAGTCGCGAAAAAAAGGCGCTTTGGAGAGCGCGGTGGCCACGTCAGGGCGTAAGTGCTTTCCTTTGTTAGTCCAAGCATCTGGCAGCCAGACCAGTAGTCAGGGGGTGGGGGTCACAGTCAGTCCAGTGTGTGCATCTGGCTGCCCTGTGGGGTGGGGGGGCGTCCTCAGAGTGCTGCAGAAGATGATGGGAAACGGGCTCTCATTCAGAAACTGCGTGCAATGAGTCAACTGTACGGCTTTGTTGATAATCATGATCGTCATTCGACGTCTCCCCCATCTAGGAGTGTCTGCGGTCCTCCCTGGGGGTGGGGCCAGAGCGACAGTGGACAGGGCCCACATCATAGCTGGAAGCCCTCCATGGGGGCCTCGCATGAAGAGAAGAGGAACTGTTCCTGTTGCCGGTCGACGGCCGGGGCCAGCGCAGGGTCCTCGTCTTCGGTACTGAAGTAGCGCTCGATCAGGTCGAAGGCCTTCTGGTAAATCTCCTGGTTCTCATGGCCCTGCAAAAACTCCATCTTGTCCAGACCTGGAAGGGATGAAAGTTATGCACCATCATGAAGGGCCCAGGGACACGCTAGGGGCCCAGGAGGTGTGCTTGGGAATGAATGTCATACCGTAGGCCTCCTCAATGAGGCCACAGTAGGGGTTGACTCCACCATTCCGCTTGGCCTCCTGCTCGCCCAGCCGCAGGATGTTCTCCAGGCCATTCAGTGCCACCTGCACGATCTTGGCGTCCATGAGAGTCAGCAGGTCACACAGTGGCTTGATGCAGCCCAGTTCCACCAGGTACCTGCAGAGGGCAACACAGGTCATAAAAC
This sequence comes from Hippopotamyrus pictus, assembly GCA_026781145.1. Classification (NCBI taxonomy): domain Eukaryota; kingdom Metazoa; phylum Chordata; class Actinopteri; order Osteoglossiformes; family Mormyridae; genus Hippopotamyrus; species Hippopotamyrus pictus. The sequence continues at coordinate 24,399,011 of JAODLC010000085.1, read as the reverse complement.
CAGATGGTCATTGATCATGGGACATCATACCTTTATCTATCTCATCACAGACCCCACTTTACATCCCAGTTAGACACCAGTTGGGCCACACCTGATCTGCTCAGCGGAGCCCCCGGACGTGGCATTGGTAATGGCCCAGGCCGCCTCCTTCCTGGTGCGAAATTCCGCCCCTTGCAGGATGCTGATCAAGCCTGGCAGCAAATTGGTGTCAATCACCATCTGCCAAGAGGAGGAATTCCTTCACGTTATAGAGAATCTGACATGCTGAAGTATAGACAAGTGCAGAGCGGTACAAACACAGACAGTGTGACACCTGTATCTGAGCTCGGTTGCCAGCCGTGATATTGGAGATGGTCCAGCATGCCTCCTTCTTTATGGACTCCTTGGGGCAGCTCAGCAGGTGATGCAGGCTCTGAAGGGCGGAGCAGTTCAGGATCACCTGCAGGTAGGAGAGGAACAGGGGGCAGGGTTACAGAAGGGAGAGCGGTGGGTCCACAAAAGAGGCAGGCAGAGAGAGAAGACGTGAAGTCGAACGAAGGGAGGAGGGCAGAGAGAGGCAGAGTCGAACCAGGGGAGAAGGGCAGGCAGAGTTGAATTAGGGGAGGTAGAGAGGCAGACTCAAACAAGGGGAGGAGGACAGAGAGAAAAGTGGAGTCGAATGAGAGGAGGAGGGTTTAGAGAGAGGCGGAGGTGAACAAGGGAGGCAGTTTGAGAGTGCATGGGGGTCAAACAAGAGAGGCAATGAGAGTGGCAGAGTCACAGCAGACAGGAAAGTGAGGCTGTCCACATACCTGAGTCTGCAGGTCATCTCCAGTAACGATGTTCCCAACAGCTCTCAGTGCCGGTGACACCACCTTGTAGTCCAAGTGCCTGTAACCCAGGGAAAAGGCATTGAGGGGCGGGACACAACACGCAGAGGCCCCGGATGAGCAAACTAGGCCACGATGCACTCACATGAGCAGCTCCACCAGCCGCCGGCACACCCCTGAGTCAATAACTGCCTGGATCTTGTCATTGGGCCCATCGGAGAGGTAGGACAGCGCCCAGCAGGCATCAGCCAGGATGTCCGTGTCGTTGACAAAGAGCAGCCAGGACAGCACTCCAAGGCAGGGGGACACCTGAGGATGGGATGGGAAAGAGCACGGAGTCACAAAGCTGTGCTGCACCCACTCTGCTCATAGGGGGTGCCGCTAAGGCCAGCCACAATCACCTTGGAGAAGTCTGGTGGTGGGTTCTTCCCCCTGCACAGGTTTGACAAGGCCCACACGGCGTTCCGCATCATGGTCAGCCGATTCTGTTTGGAAAGCAGCCTGGGGGGGGGGCATTTACACGTATTATATGTGTTACACATGTGTGCACTGGGTGGGAATGCAGTACAGTGGTGGGAGGATGTGGTGGCTCACTGTAAGAGGGAGGGTAGGATGCTGCAGTCCAGCACGTAGTCCCTGCACTCGGTGCTGTCACCCGCGATATTCCCCAAGGCCCAGACCGCCTGCGGGACAAGCATACACGTGTTAGGGTGGGAGCAAGGGCGTAAGTAAACTCGCCTCTACAGAGAGGACCCCCCCACCCCACCTGCTCCTGCACGTCCTCGAAGTCGGAGTTGAGCATCTCGATGAAGACGGGTACAGCCCCAGCCTGGATCACCATGCGCGTCTGGTGGGACGTTCCAGAAGCGATGTTGGTCAGGACCCATGCTGCCTCAAACTGTGGATCCAAGCAGAGGTCATGGATCCTGGCTCTACATGGAGTGTCTGTACCAACTGTCACTAAGCCGCACAAAAGCAGTGAGGCAGCTGGACGTGCCAGTACCTGCAATGTACAGTTCTCTTTCCTCTTGAGGAACTCGACAAAGCGTTCGACCACACCTGGGGTGGCGATGACCTCGTCGATGGGGGGGTTGGGCTCTGTCAGGGAGGAGGCCTTGGGGTCACACACAGCCAAAGTTGACACAAGAATGCACAGTAACACCAAGCGTTTATGACCAATCTTCAACCTTTAGACAGAAGCTTCCGGAAACGCTGGGTCCCCATCAACTGCTGCTCTGGAGCACTGGAGAAAATCATGTGGATCATGTCTTCTGAGATTACAGCAGTCTGTGGAGGGAGGATATGTCGTGAGCCAGGCAGATTTTGTGTCATTTATGGCTGACACACGTGTGACATGTTTTGTCACCTCTCACCCCAATCAGGTCAACATTGTTGGCCTGCGACTCCAGATATCCGCTGTCTGACATGTCCTCCTCATCTGCAGGCCCATCCTCTGCCACCTCCACATTCCTCCTTTTGAATAGCTACACAACAGACACAGGATTGAAAGAGTCACAGTGTTCACAGGGAAGACACAGACATGGGTATGAAGGACGCAGTGGGTAATAGTGTCCATAGGCAATTCACATGCATGGACATGAAGGACACAGAGTCTCTCAATGTCCACAGGGAGATCACACACATGGACAAGTGGGACATAGAGTCACACACAGTGTCCAAAGGATGGTCACAGACATGGGTATGAAGGATGAGGAGAGTCACATTGTTCAGAGAGGTCACAATCAAGGGTATGAGGGACATGGAGAGTCACAGTGTGCACAGGGAAGTCAGACAGGGCTATGAGGAATGTAGAGAGTCACAGGGCCCACAGGGAGATCACAGACATGGGCATGAGGGACGCAGAGAGTCACAGAGTCCACAGGGAGGTCACAATCAAGGGTATGAGGGACATGGAGAGTCACAGTGTGCACAGGGAAGTCAGACAAGGCTATGAGGGATGTAGAGAGTCACAATGTCCCCAGTGAGATCACAGACATGGGCATCAGGGACGCAGAGTCTCACAGGGTCCACAGGGAGGTCATGGATATAGGTCTGAAGGACGCAGAGCATCACAAGAAGCATCCTAGATAGATGCTCAAACTACCTCAACTGGCTGCTTTCAATGCAGAGGAGAGGTAGCTCTACTTATAGCTTTGCCCAAATGTCCGAGTTCCTCATCCTATCTCAAAGGCTGACTCCAGATACCCTGCAGGAGGAAACTCATTTCTCTCACTTGTATCCACAATCTAATTTTTTCAGTTACTACCCAAAGCTTGTGACCCCAGGTAAGGGTATGAAAGTAGATCGACCTTCCGACTCAGCTCCCTTTTCACCATGACAGAAACACAGATAAATAATATAAAGAAATAACTCTTGCCTGAGAGCAAGGTCAGGGATCTGTAATCACATGACCGGCACATCCAATCACAGGTGAGCAGGCAGAATCGGGCCCTCACCTGCTCATCCTTCTTCTGCTTGCGCAGCTGCAGGCCTTCCTCCTCCCTCCTCCTCCTCATCTCGTCGGCATTCAGCGACTTGTTCTTGTAGCTCTTCAGCCGTGCGTTCTCCTTTGCCAGGCTCATCCTGCTGACTGCAGAGACCGAGACGCTCAGGGGCCTTAAGTATGTCACAGGGCCCCATAGCCACACTCTCCCTTACACTCGCACAGCGTCAAGCCGTCACAGGCTGTGTTCCTACGATGTAGGGTTTAACGGCCCATCCTTAACCCTCCAAAGCCTAGCAGGACTGTCTAACGTCAGCAGGGTCCCGTGTGTCTAACGGACCGCTAGCACCGCTAACGGATTTTTAACGAAGCCAAGGACTCGGGTTCGTAAAGCATGCAAATGGGCGAGGCCACCCTTTACCCGTTTGAGTGTCCCGGGTTCGCCCGGCTTCTTTTGAGCTCGTTTTGGGGACTCAGAGCTGTAGCTTTCGGAGCGCCTCAGCGTCCTTAACCGGCACGCCACCTGCTGGCCATCCACAAGCCACCGAGACGAATCTAACCCAGCGGTACCGGCGTATCTTGCTAGTACATAGAAATGTGAAACTTTACAACACATAAACACGCTGCAGCAGAAGCCTTATACCGTACCGAGCCCCTGAAATAGTCCGGTAGCTCCAGGGTAAGGGGCTGCAGTGGGAACGTTATTTAGCGGCCGCCCATTCTGTGCTAGCAAGCTAACGGTGCTAGCGCCAATCAGCGCTTACGGGGGCATCTAACAGACTGACTAATATGTTTATCGAGCGCCGACCGCTCTCGTATGGTTCACCAAGGTGTTGCTCCTTCCTGACACCGACCTGCCCGACTGACCTGTCCAGCCGTCCTCCGTTTTGACGTCCCGGTTCTGCTCCGATGTAGGCCGCAGCAAGCTCCGAACAGCCGGTATTACAATGCGCATGCGCAACGAGTGAGTCCTGGCCTCTCCCCACCGGCCGGTGATGAAGCGCCTGCGCATCGTGCTTCCAGGCCCGCAGCGGGCAGCCCGCAGTGCTGGAGCACTGAGCGGTAAACCATGTTTAGCTGCAACACCAGCTATGGCCTTACACAAGAATGCCAGCAGATGGCGCCACGTGCGTGCATCAGAACGATCTTCGCAACAAAATCATGGAATCATGAAACCGTGTATAAAATATTAGGGAGAGATTAAACGTCTTATAATTTTGTCTTTACCAGATTCGAAAAAGCAACCAGTCACAAGAACTTGTGATTGACGAATAATCTTTCTTCCATTTTCCACTCTCTTACACTTTGTTATTAATATAATATACCGCGGCGGCATGGGTTGGTTCCGGTGGTCCTGGGTCCACCTAATATAGAATTCAGAGGGATTTATCCAAGCGTTCTCAGCGAGCGATAAAGTACGATAAGACGGTTATGTATGACAGGTGTGTTCGTGCGTGGTTAGATCAATCTAAGGCAGGGTTTCTCAACCCAGTCCTCAGGGACCCCCAGACAGTCCACATTTTTGCTCCCTCCCAGCTCCCAGC
>JAODLC010000085.1:24379081-24394115 GCA_026781145.1 Hippopotamyrus pictus | reverse complement strand
CAGGTGTGCAGGGAGCTGGGAGGGAGCAAAAATGTGGACTGTCTGGGGGTCCCTGAGGACTGGGTTGAGAAACACTGATCTAAGAAAATGTGCTGTGAAGATGCAAATAGGTACAATTTTTCATTGTCTTCGTTCATTTGGACTTGGAAATACCCAAGGCCGTAACTTTAGCTGGAACACTGGGAGGGTTGAGATCTCCACCCATTACGGAGGAAACATGATTATTGGGGGGGGTTGTATTAGCTGGTTTTTATTTACTTAGGGGGCTACAACCGCCCCATCCCCCTCGTAATTTACACCCATGGTCACTTAAAAACTGATTTAGAAAAATGGAGTTGAGTCTGTAGTGTGACTTTGTAGCCAAGTAGATTGTTAAAGCACTGGCCCGCCTGATTTTTAGCTGGCCCACTCACACTATTATTTCTGCTCCGCTATGTGCATATCCGAAGACAAGTATACCTGTCTGTTTCGGACATGTCCGCTATGTCCGAAATGTGCAAATATTGATATAGTTTTTAAAATGATTAATAACAATATTCATGCCTCTGACACATTGATAAAATTGAAGTGATTGGTGCAATGCAGCAGCAAGTTTCCAGCAAATTCCCATAATCTTTGAGAGTTAATGATAAACCGGTCTAGCGATCACAAGTCAGGGTCTGCACTGGTGTGTCAACACTTTATTTGCCCTGTGGGTTGAAAGTGAGAGGCAGAGAGAGACAGAGAGAAAAAGGAGTAAGAAAGGAGGACGCTAGAGACTGAGCGGAAGGCTGAAGGCACAGGACAAAGGGAAACGACAAGTGTGGGACCGCAGGGGAGACCGGGGTGAGATGCAGGCCACGTGGTTCTATGTGTCTGTGGTGACGGCCTTCCTACTGGGGCCAGTGGGAGGCACACAAGCCAGGGGCCGCCAGAGGTCACCGGCACAGCAACCCCTCAGCAACATCCCTGCTGTGCACAGCCTGGATCTGCAGCGGGTAGGTTTAGCATCGCTGACTGCTGACAAGTTATCACTGGCCAGCAGGAGGCGTAGTGCTTAAATGCTTGAATTTGTAACAGAAAACTGTTTTACTGCTGAGAAGGTGCTGAACTTGATTTGAGACTGTGACAAACCTAGCCATTAAATGGGCATGGGTTATTTTCTTAGTTGATGACGCATATGCTTAAAGCCATTCCTGACTAGACCAGAGGTGGAGAACCTGATCCATGGAGAGCTGGTGTAGGTGTGGGTTTTTGGGATGACCTCTCAATCAGCCAGCAACAGTGGGTCCCCAGGACTGGAGTTGAGAACCACTGGCTGGCTGATTGAGAGATCATCCCAAAAACCCACACCTACACCAGCTCTCCACGGATCAGGTTTGCCACCCCTGGCATAGACATTTTCTAATGTATTTATTTTATTTTCTCTTTATTTGACCCCTGATTATCCGCAGTTTAGCGGAAGGTGGCTCCTGAACAGTGTTGCGTCAAAGTGTCGCTACCTTCAGGAGAATAACTTTCAGCTGGAGAGCACCTCCATGACCCTGATGGCCCCCACCTCCCCCACTTCCCCGCTTATTGCATCCACCCTAAGGAAGCTGTGAGTGCAACCCTGCTTGTGCCACTAGGGAGAACCTTGAGTACAAAAACCCTCTAGCAACTTCAAAGCCATGTGGAGCAATGGATGGATGGATGGATGGATGGATGGATGGATGGATAAATAGATAGTCATGTGACCCTTAGCATGCTTACCCTTTAGTCAGCTGACTGCATCTCTGTCCCCAAGGAACCAGCAGTGCTGGAACATCACGCAGGAGTACATCCCCACCCAGAGCAGCAGCCGTTTCCTAATAGCAGGTCTGGTGAACTCCGCCCTGAAGGCACCACATCAGAGACAGCCCCTTCCCCTGTGTCCTGCTCATTAGCACGCAGCGTGGTGAAGCTGAACTGTGAGGCTGTGTCTGGGTGATGATGGGCATTGCCCTGTGTTGTGGGTAGAGGCCTCAGGTGTACAGCCCCACCCCACCCTCACTATAGACCCCCAGCTGCTATGCCCTCTGACTCCTAAACTGCATTGTCATGCCCTCCCTCCTCAGATCGCCGTGACAGCATCCAAGTTGTGGTCTCGGAGACAGACTACATCTCCTATGCCCTCCTGTACTACCAGAAGCGTGACCAGGTCACCATGAAGTTGTACGGTGAGTGCATGTTGTCAGGGAGGTGCCCACTGCATCCGATAAACCCAAAGCACTGTAGCCAAAGTCACACAGCACAGTGTACACTCTGTCTTACACCATTTGCTTTCTCTCTTGTGGGTTTGAGTGTCACTCTCTCAGGGTGACGCCTTATCTGCTAATCAGTTCGTCCATCTTCACACCATGAATCCTTCTTCTCTGTCTCCCATAGGGAGGTCCACCCAGCTGCCTGACAGCATGCTGGACAGGTTCGAAGACCTGGCGGAGAAGCAGGGCATTGCCATCGACCACGTTTACCCCTTCCCAAAGTATGGTGGGTCACGCTCATCTGTCGCATGCCTGTATGAATACGCTGCATATCCGTATGTGACGCATCACACCACTGCCCAGAACTGTGACTTTTGACCTTAGTGTAGGCCTGCATCCGGTGGATAAAGAGCAGCAGGGAGCAGTGTGGGGGTGTAAATATGGCTGCAGTGTTGTCTCACTGTTATCTTCCTGGCCAGGTTTCTGTGAGGTTGCCGAGAAGAGTTTGTAGCACAGTGAGTAAACCGCTGTCGGTGCCATGCTCCTCAGGCTGTGCCTGAGTCTTACCATCTGTGCATGTGATGACCCTCCGGTCCTGCAGGGGCGCTCCTCACATCACTGCTTCCTCTTACTGTCTATGGTTGTGATGACTCTCTGGTCCTGCAGGGGCGCTCTTCACACCACTACTTCCCCATACTGTCTGTGCCTGTGATGACCCTCCCATCCTACAGGGTGCACTTGTCACACTCCTACTTCTCCATGCTGATGTGCCACTCCACACTTCCTGTTTCAATCATTATTTGTATTATTTACTATTTACCTTTGACTTGCCTTTCTGTTTTTTTTTCTATTAACTGCAATACTATGTAGATGCATCTGATGGTACAGTATAACCATGTAGCATCATTGTCCAGGTCTAGATTAGCTTCATATTAATGAAATCCGGGCCCTGACAGATCTTTGTTTTCCAGGTCTATGACGGCTGGATTGTGGGACACCCCATCATGTGACCTGGCAGTGATGAAGTGCTTTGTCTCTCTGTGGGATCACCCCCATCTCTCCCTGCTGGTCATTGTTTCGGCTTGGGACCTCATTAATGCCCATGTGTAAACACACTGCTGGTCTACATCTGTAATAAACTCTCAAAGAAAATGTTTCAGGCATTTGGCACACAATGGGGGGTCTGTCAGTCCCTCACAAAGATGGGAGCTGTTGTACTTATAAATCCAGGTTTTTTTGGGGGTGGGAGTCCTCAAGCCAAGGGAGCAGCCTGGGCCCAGGTGTGGGGGATCTCCTCCATTGGGCTCCTCTGCTACATCCCTCTGCCTAGTAACAGCATCCCGGGGCTGTTGCCTGGTGCCTACAGCTTGAACAGCCACAAAAAGCTGCTGTCACACACAGGATGGGACTAGGGACACTGTGCATCTCTTACATTGACTCCAGTATCCATGGAAGTCAAAACCACCACTGGCAGCGTGTCTTCAAAACATTAGGTAACGACCATTATTGTCAGGGTTTCTATCCATGTACTCAATGTACGTTTGGTCCAAAGCTAGGGAAGGCAGGTCATAAGAGGTATAGGCAGGAGTAACAGTGCCTGTAGCTACAAAGAAACTATGTACTACCTGTATCTGTATGAAACGACCACCAGCTAGTCAACAGGATTCTTTCTTATACTTGTGATGGTCGAATCATCCAATGAGTACACGCCTGCGATAGCACATCTCGCCTAAAACTATGCTGTCGTAGCCCATGTTGCTGTCTGATAATGCTGGTTGCAAAACTACCTGTAAAGAAACATTCAAGCCAAGGGACACAGTCCATTTTATTTAATCTTTCTTTACAAATATATCATGGATAGTACGCTACCGGCCTGCTGGCCTCCCTGGGCTGCGTGGGCACAGGCTGACTAATCTGTGCACAATACAATCATCTGCACTGTTACATAGAGCAATGTGATGAACAGTCGCATAGTGATGAGTCAAGGAGCTCGGCGGCAGGAAGTGCACAATTTTATTTATAGTGAGCAACTGTCCTCCACCAGGTCACTTCCTGACCAGGACACTCCCCCGCCCTCCGCCCCTGTGTTTATTCTTCTCTGCGTTCCAGGGCCAGGGACAGACTTGGGCAGCATCGAATCCTTCCTTACTGTCCAGACACTGTATTGCCATATTAGACAATATTTTCAAAAGCAACACTATTCCCATATTTAGAAAATTTGGCAACAAAATTTGCTGACTGGGACGGGGAGCAGGAGGTCACCCACAATACAATTCTAATTTTGTTGGCCCAAGACTACCACCTGCCCTGTGGTTAAAGGCCCAATCTTAATTTCTCAGTCCAAAATAATCAGATTCCTGCTGGTTGTGGCTGTTATAGGTTATTAGGGGGGTGCCTGTGTCACCCTAAAGGAGCTAATCGCCTTCGTAGCATGACACGGCAGCCAGACTTATGTCGGAGACGGGAAAAGCATCCCTAGGGAGTGGCGGCAGGTTGGCACGTCCTGTGAGATGCCGTGCTCCTGCAAAGCTCTCCGGGAACAGCAGTGTGATGAGTGAGAGTGAAGCTGTTGTCAGGGGCACCCGTCTCCAGCCAGAACACGGAGCACAAGTGCAACAAACAGGGCAATCCGAGCACTTCTGAGCAGTCGTGCAGCAACTCCCAGAGGCAGCTCGTGGTCAACAGGCAGAGAAGCCACGTCCCTTCTTAGTGCAAACGACCCAAGGGTGCAACAAGCTGTTACGAGCTGCCCCTTGATTTAGAGAAGCGGCACATGGCGAAACAGGACGTGCCTGTCGGCCTCATTTAAATGAGGACGCCCTGCCAACGCGCAAAGGGGCTGAAGCGAGGAACCCCAATTGCTCTGTAGGCTAGCACCCCCCCCAAAGGGAGGGAGGCGTTATGGCACCGGTGCCAGCTCTTTGTGGTGCCGCAGAATGTGCTGGTTCTTCTCAGAGGGCCGCCGGAAGCCCTTGCCGCAGGCCTGGCAGCGGTGGGGGTAGTCCTTGGTGTGGATGGAGATGACGTGCCGCTTGAAGCCCGAGGCGTCGCCGGTGCTGTAGTCACAGTACTGGCACTGATAGAGCCGACGCTCACGTGGGGCCCTGGTGCTGGGCCCCCGGGCCCCTAAGGGTGGTCTGCACGGCTGCGGCCGCACCTCCTTGGTGTGCGCCGACAGGATGTGGCGGCTGAGCACAAAGGGATCGGCAGTGCAGAAACTGCAGTGCCGGCACTGGTGCGGCTTCTTGGTGCGGTGCACCGCCGCATGCTTCTTCAGCTCTGATGGCCGGTGGAAGCCCTTGGCGCAGACAGCGCACTTGTGCGGGTAGTCCTTGGTGTGCACTGAGATGACGTGGCGCTTCAGGTCACTGGAGTTGGAGCTGCGGTGCTGGCAGTGGGCACACTGGTGAGTGCGTGGCTCCTCATGCGAAAGCACGTGCCGCAGCAGTTCTTCGCGCACAGGGAAGGCCAGCGTGCAGCGCTCACAACGGTGGCCCGTCTCCCCGCCGTGCCGGCTCCGCACGTGCGTCTTCAGGTTGGAGGAGTCGGCGGAACGGTAGCCACAGTAGGGGCAGCCATAGGGCTTCTCACCCGTGTGGGTGCGAGTGTGTTTCCGCAGCTCTGATGGGTGCCGGAAGCCCTTGCCGCACTCAACACAGATGTGCGGAAAGCTTTTGCTGTGCACAGCCAGCAGGTGGCGGTTCAGCAGGCCCTGCTCAGCAGTCTCGTAGTCGCAGAACTTGCACTTATGCATCTTAGGGGTAGGGCTCGCTGGCAGCCAGGCCTCTGTGCCACGCCGCTGCAGCTTGTGTGCGTAGAGCGCTGCTGGAGCCTTGGTACCAGGCGTGTGTGCCTCCATGTGGCTGTGCAGCACAGCCTTCTTGTTGGTGCTGAAGTCACAGTCTTTGCACCGGTACTTCCTGTGATGCTGCGGTGACTGCAGTTGCGAGTGCTGGTTGCGGGCATGGCGGCGCAGGAAGCTGCGTGACTTGAACTTCTTGCCGCAGAGGCTGCAGGGGTAGACGGTGAGCGGCTGGCCACATGGGCCGATGATGATGGCTGGGGGGTGGGCCGAAGGTCATACACAAGTCAGGGACGCGAGTCAAGGTGAGTCAGTGACAATAACAGTGTGACTGGAAAGTAACCATGCAACATGACCGCAGGAGGACCCTGGTGCAGCCTAAAGCATTACCTTACAGGAACCCCCGGTCTCCCTAGCACTATACGGTGGCGTCTCTCCTACAGCAGGCGGGTCTACGCACCAGTCTGGACCTGTCGCAGCCCGGCCCGCTTGCGGCTCTTGCTGCGATGGCTGTTGGTTCTGTTGGGCTCACTGGACTCGCCGCCAGACTCTTCGACATGTAGCAGGGCACTGGCTGCCCCATTCCGGGCCTCCGGGACCTCTGCCTGCTCCTCCCCTGCCGAGCACATGCATGTACACACACAGGCCTTCAGGGGGCGCTGTGAGATGGCACAGGTGGCCATGCAGCGGGACACTCACTGTAGGCGGCGGCCCAGGATACTGGCATGAAGTCCTTGCTGAGAGCAGTGTTGCCATGTGGCCTCTCGACGGCACTGGCATCCTCGCCTCCCACCACCACTTCCATATACACCTCATCGGTCACCTTGGTCCCACCTCAAAGGAGACACACGCCAGTCAGGGCTCGCAGGACAGACAGAGGCACAGAGAGAGGCACAGACAGAGGCACAGACCAGCTGCCGTCACTCACCTTCATCCTCCACAGACAAGTATACTGTCTTTTCCTGAAGTGGGTTCCCAGTGCCATCCAGTAACTCCACCCCATCCTCCCCCTCCATCTGGCCCTCAGCGATGTCCACAGCACCACCTTGAGACACAGAAAATATAAGGACTGTCAGAAGGGCCTAGACTAAGTGTCCAAACACCCCTGCCTGGCTGGCTGACTCACCTAGGTCTGCATCCTCGGGGTCAGCCTTGAAGATGTACACCTTAATGACCTCTTTCTCCTCATCCCCGTCTTCCTCAGCACCCTCCACCATCACCTCAGCCTCGCCGCCTTGGACCATCTTCCCCACCTCGTCCACTAGGAAGCCGGGGACAGGGAGGGCTCAAATACCGTGGAGATGGAGGTTTTGGTCATCATTCAGGAGCCACTGGGAATGCCGGTGCTTACAGGAGATCATCAGGTAGTCCTCACAGGTACCCTGACTGTCCTGAATTGGGCTGTTGGCTTCTGGAACCTCCTCAGGAACCACGTCCACCTGGAGCTCCTCCTCCACAGCGAGGCCCCGGGGCGACAAGACACAGGTCTCCACTGCGACAGCCTCCCCCAGCGCAAGCCCGTCCTCAGTGCAGTGTACGTACTCGGCCACCGTGTCCTCGGCGCAGTTCTGGATCACCATGGAGCCGAGTTGCTCGGGCCCCAGGCCCCTGAGGGCCATGTGCTCACCATGTAGCTCGGACACGAACACGGCCTCCTGCAATTCCACCACAATCTCCTCCCCATCGGGCCCCCCGTTGCCTGCGGCGGGAACACGCATGAGCGACGGACCGCGATGAGCCCAGGTAAACACACCAAGCGTGTTTCCGGCAGAGGGAGCTGAGTACCTGATCCATGGAAGATGATCTTGGGTTCCTGTGAGTGCAGGGAGAGGCCGCCAACTTCATCCATTGCCCCGTCACCATTTGCAGCAGCGCTGGTGACACGTTTATATTTTATTCATATAGAGCTTTACATACATTATTCAATATATACAGCGTAAGAAGTGCCTTGAGGGATGAATAAAATGTGAAGTATTGTAACAGAAAAGGTAAACATACACACGAATGGTGTAACAGAACATAACCCATGATCCGTACAGTTTGGCACACATGTGAACTATGGATTAATTGTAAAGTTTAACCATAATGCTGTGATACAGTTTTACTGCTGCTGTTAATTGTTAAAGTAATAATTCCCTAAATCCTGATGGTACAGATGTGCACAGAGGACATGCATTCAGGGATTGAAATTCTTTTGTCATAGTGGGAGTTAAACATTTTCAATGGGAATGCAATTAAAAAAAAGTCTCTGGATTCAGTACATTAGCCATAGCATTTTTAGCATAATCCGCTACCCTGTTAAAAGTTACATACAAAGCAGTCATGTGTTCATTTAAACGGGGCATGCTAAAGTGGCCTGCTTTAAGTGTTATTTAAGTTCATTGAGTAATTAATTGAAAGCAAAGTTGTATTTGTCTCCTTTTATTGTTGATCCAAAAAAAAAAAAATTCTGATCCATGACTCAAAACTGTGATACAATCGAAACCATGAGTTTGTGATCTGCTGCACCCTGACAAAGAACTGCAAAGAAATAGCTTTATGATTCATCATTATTAATGGCTACAAGAGGCTATTATCTTATACCACACCCAAATTAAATAAGACTTTAGGTTATATGGCTGAAACAGCTTCAGAATTGTTACAGGTGCAACAGGGGGCATACAGTCTCTCAAACAACAAAAGGGTTCTAGCACGGCAACCAGCATAAACTCAGAAGTATTTTTATTTCCGACCAGGAAAACATTTCATCACAATCCATCTTGCAACGGGCTATGTAATACTGATCATGCATCTAATGATGGATCCATATTAGGTGCATTATGGTTGGGGCTGATGCTTGGAGGTTAGGGCTGGTTAGGGTTACGCCTGCTGGAAGTGCGTCACACCCGCAACTCATGCCCCCGCCCACCGCGCTCACGCCAAGCTGATTCGCAAGAGCGCGCGCCCAAAATGGCGTCGAACCCCGTCCTACTTCCGGAACGCCTGTGTGAACACAGTCGCCATCTTGGCCTTCAAGCGCCTTATTTATTAACACTGTTGCAATCGCCCTTTTATTCCACAGACACGGACAATACATTGTAGTATGACTGCACGGTACCAAATGCAGTCCGTGCTTAATAAACAGTGATGGAGCGGTCCGCTTCAATGCGACGCCCAACCCGGTCCAGGGCGACCCTCCGCCGCTCCCCCGGGGCCTAAGTGCGGCCTCTGCGCGGCCTATCCGCTGCGCTAAAGCGGGCCCGCTGCCCAAACGTCCCTCACGGCCTCTTCAGAACAGCCGAAATCCACAAACGGCGAGCACGGCCGCGGCCCGCACACAGAAGGGAGCCGGCCGCCCCGCAGCGCCGGGCCGGCCGCGCCATCTTACCCTTTAGCGGCGAAGGGCGGCCTTGGTGCTGGTAGCGCTTCCGCAGGCCGTGCGGGTTCCCCCAGTCTCGGCAGAGCTGGACGCGGGAGTCCGTGAGAGCGGGGCGGGCCGCTGGAGGAACGGAGGGAGGGGCCGAGTGTCCCCGAGCACCGCAGACTCGGTCACAGCGCGCAGCAGCCCCCAGGTCCGCGGCACTTCGCCGCCGTCAGCCTGCCACGTCACAGCCCCGGGGCCGCAGCGAAATGCGGAAGGGGAGCGAGCCGGCAGCCGGCACCGGCTGGGCCGGACCGGGGAGCGTCCGAGCGCTTACGGGGAGAAGCAACTCATAACGTGGGGCAGCGGCCGCTCGGTCGGCCGGGTTGCAGTGATGCGGGAAGGCTCTGCAGCATGTTTCGCACCGGGACGACAGCGGCTGAAGCGGACCTCCAGCTTATCTCCCGGGAGGAGCCGCGCTTTAATCATTCGCCTGAAAATGCTGTAAACCGGACTGATGTGAAAAGTGTGTTTTCGGCACCGATTCGCTTTTGTGACTTTAATAATTAACACTAAAATGACGCTAATCGTCCTGGATTCGTGAGGCGCGCTCCCGAGCAGCGCTTCAGCTTCATCATCATAACACTTATTACGGCTCCTTTAAAAATGCATTTTCTCCAACAATCCACTTTTCCTTCTATTTATTTACGTGCTTGAACGCCTGTTTTTGTAGATTCCTCCCTGATGAAATAGTTATAACTCCAGCTGGCCAGGTTCTCTGTACGATGGGGACTAAGTTATGGATTATTTCTGAAATCGGTTTGATGATTCCTAGTTGTGTTTCAACATCTTAAGTATTCTGGTAGCTAGTTAACCAACTCATCCCTCACCTCGTACTGTTTGTAAGTCAGAATCTGTACGATCAGTACAACGTAAACTGTGAAATCTTCATAATACCTAATAGTAAGGAAATATCATTAAAATATAAAATGTAGTTTCTGTAATCAGGTACCACACTATCTCGTCAGTTATTTTGCAGATTTAAATTTCATGATGGTGGCTTACACCTAAATTGTGCAGAATTTTAACTTATGACCTGGATTAAACCTGAATGGTGTCAGTTTTGGCAAACGCAGGGCAAGCTGTGCTAAGGCGCCCTTGAAGCCTAATCCAAACCCTTACAGCTATGAGCCTGACACCAGAGACGAGGGTGGACACTTACGGGGGTTCAGTGACTGGGAGATAAACACATTTTTTTGTTCATATTTTGTGCTGACACCTTGCCTCATGCCTGGCCTTTTCACCTTGACTCGCACCCCTGACATCATCCTTAAATCATCTAAAAAAAAAAAAAGCAGGAAGATGGTAAATCACAGCCATAACTGGATGTTACAGTGCAGTCCCTGACATGGCAGCACAAGCCACACCAACACCATTTGATCAAAACGCTTTATTGATGTTTTTGACAGCAGCTGGCAGTGTAGCTCCATCAAGCCCAGTACCGCGCCCATCTGTCATGGTGTGTATAAATTATGCAGGTTCTGTAACAGAGGATAAAGTACTTGATTTAAAACTCATTGTATCCCCCCCTCCCCGCATAGGACACACTCCATTGCAGCTTGCAGGCTGCCTTTCGCCGGGTACTGCGTAGATGATTGACAGGTATGTTACAGGTATCTGTGCTCACAGCTGGCCCCCCCTGGTGGCTGATCACCGGAAGCCTCTTCAGTCGTCATCCACCGTTGGAGTGATGGTCACTCCCCTTCTGATCTGCCCCCAGCCAATCAGGCTGCAGGAGGACACACGGATTAGGCTGGAAAGCACACTAAAAATACACGGTACATGAGCTGATTCTTCAAAAATGTGACAAAAATACATACCTGCATGTCAAAGCTCTAAGCAGTAACATACAAGTGACATCATGCACCACCGCATGTGTGTAAAGCCTTTTAAGGTGGCCGCTAGTCACTGAAATGCAGCACTACAAACCTTAAGGGAATCATGAAGTTTTTTTGCTGTTTGACCATGTTATTGAAGTTGTACTGCAGCAGAGGCAGAACATTCTGGTTTATAAAATCAGTCACATTTTTGGTAAGTTTGGTTCAGTTAAGCAAACAGAGTTAAATATGCACAGTAAAGACCTGGAAGTGCGCCGGGTAGCTTGCAAGATGCCGAACATGACAAGGCCCCGTCCACTCACCGCCAGTGCTTCTCCACGCGCCTGCTCAGTGCGATCTTCTCCCCCACCTCGGTGCACACAGGGTTGGTCAGCACGATCTTGGCCAGGTCCGCTTTGACAGCACTCACACGGCCTCCCGTCGACAGAGACCCGATGTTGACCATCAGCACCTCGTTCTTTGACAGCTTTTGAACCTGAGACACGGCCCCTGAGCATCAGACACCGACTGCAGGCTGACTTGGTGGTGAGACCAAGACCAGATCACGTCCCGCCGTCCACCTCACCTTAGCCGCCTTCTTGTCCCCCTCCGTACGCACTCCCAGCAACCGTCGCAACAGGAAGTAGGAGATCTCAAGCTCAGTGAAGATCTCAGGCAGTGCCCCCACGGCACCAAGCACCTGGCCCACCATGCGGTCCGCCCGGCACAACGTGGGGTCAATCTTCGTGCCCACACCTGTGTCAGACACCAGTGACTGTCACTAGGGGGCCCTCACGCATAGGCCTGGGGTATAAGAGCGAGACGGGGTGCTGGCGTACCAATGAGCCCGCCGGGTGCGGCATACTGCAGGTCGTTATGCTCAGCGAACAGCGAGACAATCTTGGAGAAGATGGGTTTGCACATGAGCTTCCCCTCGTGGTCCTTGGAAACAATGCCGGGCCGCACTTCCAGCTCCTGGCCCACCTGCACAGTTCAGAAGAGATGGGCGTGAAGCGAGGCTTCACTGATGCCTCCTGGAGGATAATGCCCATCACTGTACCAAACCCTGCAGACACCAATTCACAAGCACTGGACAGCCTTGTACACAGTTTACACCTGTAGCCTCTTATGTAATGTTTTTCACACTCATGACAGCTACATAATTGGATGGATGGGATACCCTCCAGCCAATGAGGTGCAGGGCAGCAGGACAAGGGTGGCTCACCTTCAGGACACCTTTGAGGATGCTGCCCCCGGCCACACCCCCTTTCAGGTCATCCACCTCGCAGCCTGGCTTGTTTACATCAAACGAGCGGATCACTGCAAGACAGAACGCAGCAATGAGAACACCCCATAAAGGCAGGAAACCCACAGCTCTTACCCCTTAATGCAACAGAGCCACTTTACACATTCAGTCTGACACCCAGAAAACAATGAACGCAGCATGTCCTCTGATGTGGTGATTCTTTACACTTAAAGAACATAAGGAATTTTTTCAGAATTTCCACCTGTGGCCACAGGTTCTAGTCTTTAAACTAATATTGAAATAGTCATTTGGCTGAACAGCATCCAGACCTGTTAGAATCTTATATACCTGGATCATGTCCACCCTTAGTCTCCTTTGCTCGAGGCTGAACAGATTCAGCTCAGCTAACCTCACCTGATAAGACATCCCTTTCTAAGGCAGCAATATCCTTTTTAAAGTAATTTGACCAAACATGCACACAATATTCTAGGAGAGATCGTACCAAGGAATTGTATAATCTTGGCATCACCTCCCTTGACTTAAACTCCATACACCTAGAGATGTAACCTAACATACTATTGGCCTTTTTAATTGCTTCTCCACACTAATGAGAGTGGGACATGGAAGCATCAACATACACTTTCTCTTAATCAGCTTCCTTTATTTCAGTGGAACCCATAAAATATCTGTACGTTATATTTCTGCTCCCTGCATGGATTTCGTACTTACATTTGTCTACATTCAATTTCATTTTCCAGGTATCAGCACAACCACTAATTAATTCAAGATCCCACTGTAGCCACTGTGCCGCTATTTCAATATCTGCTACACTACCCACCTTGGTGTCTGCAAATTTTACAAATTTACTGTATATATTGGAGTCAATATCATTAATGTAGATTAGGAATAACAGTGGCCCTAAAATGGAACCTTGCGGTACCCCACTATGAACGCAGGCCCACAGACATTGTGCCTCTAGTAACTACCCGCAGCTTCGTGTTTATTAACCAGTTTTCAATGCAAGCTGCTACAGTTCCTAAAATCCCTGCTGCTTTGACCTTAAGTAGGAGCTGTTTGTGGGGGAAAACATTAAAGGCCTTCTGGAAATCTCAGATGATCAGATCATAGGCCTTTATGTAATCAATTCCTTTAGTAGCTTTCTCAAGGAACTAAAGCAGATTAGTGAAACAGGATCCATGTTGACTATCTCTCAGAAAGTTATCTGAATCCAGGTAATCTACCATTTTCGCTTGGAATATAGTTTCTATTACTTTTCCAGTTATACAAGCTAAAACTAATTGGCCTATAGATTGCTGGATTACTTCCAACACCTTTTTTGAATATGGGCCTTATATTAGCATGCCTCCAATTAGAAGGTACCACAGCAGCAGATAAGGATTTCTGAAATGGCAAAAAGTTGCCAGTTCTGAAAGTTGAACTAATATTGAAGTGACTGTTTTGTTGAACAATATCCCTCATCTCTATTAAAACAATAGGTAAGATGCAATTATTTATTTTGAGCTTAGCTTAGGCATAGCTTAGCTAGATAACATGTACGCGTGGGGAAATTAAAATGACTTAATGTTGTCCATTCCTTTTGAAGGTCACTTGACATCCTACAATTCATGAGAAATTGCCAGGTAAGTTAACGGTCATCTCTGGCATTAGAAAGTGGCTGGTTTATGGTCATTCCAAGTATCTCCTATTTCTCCCTATTGTTGTGTACTGCTGTCATAGAAATTTTGAGCCCGGAAACAACCTGCTGCCCAGTATAGTCATCTGCACACAGAATCACAGTTAAACCAGGATTTAAAAATGCAGTGGTTTCAATTTATTTCCAGAGCTATGTATGAGTGTGCGTGATTGTCATAGACGACACCAAATTAGTAATGAGTCGGTATGTTACTTGTGTCCTCTACAGTGAATACCTGTGCAAAACAATCAGTCATTAACTATATCGGTTTCATTTTCAATTATTAGACCCTTACTATCCTGCACTACTATTAAATTCAACTATTAGCAATTTCAACTTAGAAAGCTCTTTTGGAGTTAAAATATAGAAAGAAACTTAATATCATCCTTAGCCTCCAATGCATTCTTCCTTTCGACATTTTTCTTAGAGTCTAATATTTTTTAACTCAACCTCAAGACTCCTGCTTTATTCTGGCATCACTAGTTATTTTCCATTTGTGGAAGAGAGCCCTTTTTCTCCTGACTTTATTATTACTTTGCATAGAAAACCACCTTGGTTGCAGTTTCCTAGATTTGGTTTTGCTGGAAACAGGTATGAAGTAGGGCTGGGCGATATATCGATATTGCATCATGCATGTACAATAGTAAACAGGGCTTCAGATAACAGGCGCAACATTTGGCCAGGCGCCAGCTTTTATTTATTTACGCCCACAATTTAAGCAGTTTAGTAGTATTGCTAAAATATTAATGAGGCTTTGTATGACGTCCAATAGTCATTATTAGTAGAGCCCGACCGATGTATCGGCAGGCCGATATTATCGGCCGATATTAGGCATTTTCCAAACTATCGGTATCGGCATTTATAATGGCCGATAA
>JAODLC010000085.1:24316078-24333433 GCA_026781145.1 Hippopotamyrus pictus | reverse complement strand
CAGTGAGAACTGGTTTTCAGTTAATTTACCTGGTAAAATAAAGTTTAAATAAGTTACATAAATGCTCTAATAGTACACGTAAGGTAGTGGTTTATATATTGTTAGTTACTGTAATGTTGCGCTGTTTTATTTGTTTAATCATCCAGTCTGTGAAGATTATTTTGCCCCCGAGGCTATTCCAATGGTGCCTCCCCATTTGGGAACCACTGGCTTAGGGGATTCCTGTTGCTTTTCAGGACAGTGAGCTTCCGCAGCCGAATTCTGCCCCCCGACTCGGTGTGGATGGAGGACGCCAAACTGAAGGGACTAGAGATCTGTCACCCTCAGGTAGGCCATGTGATGCTGCCTGCGGTTACCTCCAAATGGGTGGTTAGGAGTGAAGTGAGGCTTTACTCAGCCTGTCTATCACAGGAGAGGAATATCTTCAACCGCATCTTCGGCGGTTTCCTGATGAGGAAGGCGTATGAGCTGGGCTGGGCCAATGCCTGCTACTACGGGTGAGACCAGGATCCAGAATCAGAACCTAGGTGCACAGCACTCAGCCACCAGGTGGAGACAGTCACATCACCGTGTCTCTCTTGTAGAGGCTGTCGTCCTAATCTGGTCGCAGTTGACGACATCCTGTTCCAGAAGCCAGTGGAAATTGGCTCGCTGCTGCTTCTGTCCTCACAGGTGGGACCAATGCAGAGTGTTTCTTTTTGGACTAGAAAGTGAGTTTTGAACTCAACCTAGGTGTATGTTTGTGTTATAGGTTTGCTACACAGAGGGCAAGTACATCCAGGTCAGAGTTCACACAGAGGTCCTGGACCCTGAGACGCGCCAGCACAACACTACCAACGTATTCCACTTCACCTTCAGCTTCCCACAGGATGTGCGGGCGGTCATCCCAAAGACGTATGGAGGTCAGCCTCTGCTTTCATCCCCGTCTCCTCATGGTGATTTTTCAGCAGCAGCCTTTGATAACCCAGATGAATGCTTTGTCTGTTTCCACAGAGTCTATGCTATATCTGGACGGAAAGCGGCACTTCTCACAGGAGCACTGAGGTCACCTCTACCTCCATTCAGGCCTGGAGGCCCCTCCGTCTTCTGCCACTATAGGCAAACATTTGCATGGACTTGCTTTTATTTAGAGCTTTATCTTCCACAGTTGGGTGGGGGGAGGAAGCAGGAAGTGACACTCCTGCTTGGGGACAGTGCCTCTGTTACCCCTTTTCCACTGCACTGGTACCGGGGCTGAAGTTGGGAAACAGCAAGAATGGGCCAGCATTTCCGCTGACTTGAGAGCCGAGTGGCGACGACGTCACAAACCACGCCTACTACACAAAGCAACTTTTCACATTGCTAAAAGAGCTTTCATTTGTTCGGCAGCCCGCACAATTATGGCACTGGTTCCAAATTGGGAACTGGCACTGGAATGGTACCAGCACCAGTGCAGTGGAAAAGGGGTTTGTCAGACTGATACTCATGAATGTCAAGGGTCAGGCCCCACCCCCCCCAGCTCAAACAGAACATCCATATTCCCGAGACGCTTTACTGTTACCACATAGAAGCTGCCAAGAAATTTTACACCTTTTACCATTTTTTTTAATTAAATTCAATTTCTTACATTGGTGCCAATGTGTGAACATGTCACAGAAATGTATAGAAAAAATGTGGCCATCTGTCCACATAGAAGTGCTGATTGTTGAAGCCCTCTCCCCTGCCACAGGCTCTGATAATCCAGGCAGGACTGAGATCTTCAGACTTATTTACTGTCAGCTGTTATTCAATATGTATGAAAGGACAAAAGCAGGTGGACATTGAGGATTTAGTTCAGTTTATCGAAATACTTAAGCTTGCCTGCAGGATCAGGGATTATCTGTAAGAGAGAGAAAATATCACTGGGGATGTTTTACTGAAGTGTAATGTATCTGCCCTCATTAAGGTTCCTCCAGTGTGCTGTAGTAGAATCGCTGACCTGCTTAAGGCCATATTTTATCATCTTGGGGAAGTGTTAAAGCTCCTGCTTGGGCCACCAAGCCTTCATAGTTGCATCTGGGTCAATCTGATTGGACCAAGACACGGGAGGGGCCAATTTAAAGACCCACCCACTAATGCTCACATTACTGAGCAGTCTAGCATTAGCCTGTGGTGGCCCACAATGCAGCAACTTCAGGTTATGAAACCGTTTTTCGGTCAGCTGGCTCTCGGACTGATGGGTGCTCCTGCATCCCAGGGGGAGTGAATCATACAGAGTTACCACAGTAACAGGACTCACCGTGTCACTGCCTGGCTTCCAGCCAGCGGGGCAAACTGCAGAGAGAGACAGGCCCGTTTAGAAGACGCGGACTCCTGGAGCCCCACAGACGTTCTAGAGGTACAGCTTTAACAAGGAACAGTCAATCACAGCTCCTACCCTCTCCGTGCTTGTCCGTGTACTGGAAGGCCTGCACCAGCCGTAGGGTCTCGTCCACGGAGCGGCCCACTGGCAGGTCATTCATGGTGATCTGCCGAAGGACGCCCTTGCCGTCGATGATGAAGAGACCCCTGAGGAAGAGCAAAGGGCATCAGGAAAGCCTGCACTGGGGCAGGAGCATGCGTGGGAAAATGAGAAAGTGAGACAGAACCTGCTAGCCCTCTGCCGGAACAGGCTGGATAGGATAGGCGAGTCTCCAGTGAAAGCTAAAGCAGCCCCCATACCTTAGCGTGTGGCCCTGGTCCTCCAGGAAGACCCCATAGTCCTTGGCAATCTGGTGGGTGAGGTCAGAAAGCAAGGGGATTTTCATAGATCCCAGTCCTCCCTGCTTCCTGGGTGTGTTGATCCTGTTGGCACGGAAACAAGTGACCTCTTGCTTGGGAACCCAAGGGTTGTCCAACCACGACATTTCAGAGTTATGGAAGTCACAGCCTCCGGCTCATGAACGGGCCACTGGAGGAGGTATCTACAGGTCTATATCAGGAAGGAGCGTATCTGGGATTTGCAGTTGGTTACCAGGCCAGGTGAGTGAACTGTGAATCCACAGAACACGCCACCACCTCAGCGTTGATGGCACGGAACTCCTGGATGCGGTCGCTGAACGCAATGATCTCCGTGGGGCACACAAATGTGCTGCAACACACACAGGGAAAAGTGTGATCCTTTAGACTGAAGCAGGGCTAATAACATGCTGGATTCTGCCAGGGGCAGCTTTCAGGAGCAATACGTACAAATCCAGCGGGTAGAAAAAGAACACCAGGTATTTCCCTCTGTAGTCAGACAGCTTAAGTTCCTTGAATTCACCGTTGATGACGGCGGTACCTTCCCAGTGAGGGGCAGGCTTGGAGACTGAGGACAAGCAGGGACATGGGGTGCGTGGGGATGAAAACAAACTACACGGAAAATCAGCAAAGTACTTTTTTGCAAACAAAAACATTCAGTTGATATACATTAGCTGAGGCCAAGAAATGCCCACCATTTACCAGTATCATAGTAGTAATGCAGAACAATTTAGTGCAGGGGTCTCCAACTCCGGTCCTGGAGAGCTACTATCCAGTAGGTTTTCTATCCTGCTTGGCTTCTGATGAGCCACACCAGGTCCTGGTATTTATCTGAGAACAGGTATGGCTCATCAGAAGCCAGGTAGGTTTTAAAACCGACTGGATAGTAGCCCTCCAGGACCGGAGTTGGAGACCCCTGATTTAGCACATAGAGTGGCGATTCAAGCCCTAATTACGCCATCGTGCACAGGTGATTTGTCTAAAATAATACACTCATGCCTCCATCTCGGCAAAAGTAAATCGTAAAACAACACTCCATACATGTGTAATAATAGGAGCTGTAGGTGGCGGAGGTGAGCGGCGGGCGCAGCCTACACCATGACGTGTCCTAACGAGAGCGAAGATCCAGGGATCTCATGTTAACGTACTTGTTCACGATTATTCGAATGGTGATTTGTAGGACATTTGTTTTTATCTTAGTAATGCAAATCACCGATAAACAAAATGCAAAGATGAATCGTTCGTCGGGTACATGCAAAAAAAAGGATGATAATCCGTGTTTAAATAACGATGCTGAAGAAAGGCTCATCAGGGTTTCATTTCTGATTGATATGCGTGTCTAACCGCTTATACGATCAGCTGGGCTTGGCAGCAGATGGTCAGGGCTACCTTTCGCTGCGTTATGCTAAGTATTACTCCCATACCTTCAAGCTTTAATAGGCTAGTGCGCAGATGCAATAAACACAAATTAATAGATTAATATAAATTTATTTAATGCGGGGCCGAGGAAACTCACTCTTCGCTTTGCTGAGATGCAGAGAGTGATCGGACACCGGCACGCGGAAAGCCTCCCCAGGATAAACGTGTCCGCCCGCGTAGTTGTAACACTCCTGCTCCTTCCTGCCGTTTGATGCCTCCTGAGCTGCAGCCACAAGCTGGAGCAGCAGTAAAACTGCGAAAAGCATGCCAGCCGCCTCCTGTAACACTTTACCACAGCGCTGCCCGTCCATCTTTACTCCGCACAGCGTGCACGTCCCACCGCGCGGCGCGCAGAAATACAAACCTATCCCACCGCAGCACGAGTGCGCGCACGCAATGAGCCCGCTTAAAGGTAAAAAAGCTCGAAAAATCCATCCTGCACAAAAAGCGGTATACAATGAAACAAAAATATAATAAAAAGTAAAGAAATATAAGATGTACGCCGTAATATTTCTGGATAAATGCATATCTCATGGCCGAAGATTTAGAGAGAGGGTGTGTTCTCTCCAGTAGTATAGTAGAGGTAAATTATAATTTATTTGATGCGAGATAAAACTTTATCAAAGACACCCACGCATGGTTAAATATCTGCTTCCCAATGTAAGGCAGAGACACTTGTCAGCGGAGTTGCGCAAGAGAGTTTATTGCTTTTTCATAAGGGCAGCAACCAAGTAATGGCAGAAGTGGACAGCTAACTGGTTCTAATGTACCAGGGGATCTGATTTATTCCCGGATATTTGAGCTTGTTTGTCTTGGGAGGCGCCCTGAGGTGGAATAACTTAATTATGCAGATATGAATTTGACGTGAGTAAAACACTCACTTTGGAACAACATTCACTGAACAATTTGCAAAGGATAATGTCAATCTCCAATGTTGATTTATGGTTATGAATGTTGATTCATATGAACACGAGTACATAATCGTAACAGTTGTAACTCGTGACAGACTCAGGTCTTCACGTTGTTTTTAGGACACGGGCGATAAACTCCGTGTGCAGTTCTCGTCGTCCACCCAGCAAAGTACGGAAATGCGGCATTTAGAGGTTTTATCTGCGGAAGCCGCTGGAGAGCCATTTGTTGCATGAGCTGGTAGTAGAACTCAAAATATGTTTGCCATTGTTACAGACGTGCTGAGGTCAACAACAATGTATGTAGCTCTGATATATATTTAAATACACAACTGTTTTCAAATAAAGAAAGCTTTCTTGTTTTTGCCTCGCCAGGTACGGCAGATTGAGTGAACACCATCGGAACAAATTGTATGAATTCTCTAAAAAATCTGCTGCAGGGTGACATTTACGTTTTGAGAATGGCACAAATATTGATTTTCACAAAGTCTTATGCCTCAGTTTTTACGATGGCAATTTACATATACTCCTGAAAGTTCTGAAGAGTGATCAGATGAATTTGCCATGAAAATTAACTTAATCCCAAAATACCCATTTCCACTGCATTTCAACCCTGCCTCAAAAGGACCAGCTGACATCATTTCAGTGATTCTCTCATTAACACAAATGAGAGACTCTGTCATGCTGATTGATTTAGAATAGCAGACTGGATGCCTTAAAAGGAGGTTGGTTCTTCCTCTGTTAACCATGGCTGTCTGCAAAGAAACACATGCAGTTATCATTGCTTTGCACAAAACGGACTTCACAGGTAAGGATACTGCTGCCAGTAAGATTGTACCTAAATCAGCCATTCATTAGAAATGGAAACCCATTTCTGATTAATTTCTGCTCCAGGGCCCCATTGCGATGGAGCTGCAGACCTACCATTACCACGGCCACAGCACAAGTGACACCGGGATTAGGTAGAAGCGTGCGTGTGAGTGAGTGACCCATGGCTCCGCTCCCAGCCCCACCCTCATGATGTGCTTGGCTCCACCCAGCTACCGGATGTGTGGTGAAATCCAGGAGGTGTGTATTAAGGGCTACCCCATCACCATGCTGAAGGAGCGCATACTCAGCACCAGCATGACCAGTGTTGGAGCTCAAAGTGAGCTGCATGTCTGTACCGGGCCTACAGGGGGTGCTGCTGCCATCCAGAGCAGGACCTCAGCGCATCTGCATGTGTGTGGTTCAGCACCATGGACCCAGACCCCCCCTGAGGGACCTGTGTAACCACATCTTTTACAAAAACCCACCCTTGGAGGTCTGTGGTACCAGTCCCTCAGCTAGTCGACCAATGGGAGAACACATCACACATGGTCCCCTAGTGCCCCCTCCCCCTCACTGGGAGATGGAGCCTCAGCAGCTGCTCACTGTTGCTGCCCACTGGCTAGGCCTGGCATCATGGAATCATTACCTGCAGCTGAGCTCCCCCTGCAGGCCTCCTTAGGTAGTGCTCTTGGGTGTCTATCCTGCCTCTGCCCTTAGGGTGTCCCTTCCCTCTTTTGCTAGGTCATTGGTGATGGGGGGTCTCTCTCACTCTCCCTTGTTTACTGTAAATGGATGGACATTCCTATAGACTGTGCTGTTCTCACGGTGGCTGACAAAATACCTGCCACTCTAAGGATGCAGCAATACAAGGCATCATAATAAATGATCTGTCATCACTCGGTATGTGTTTTTGTTTATTTATTATACCATGCCTAAAGGATAGTGGCTTAGGGCTCTTTCCAGTTCTGTTCAAACTACTAAAATGGGTCTTTTTGTCACCATTATGTTCTTTGCAGGGACGTTTCCAAGACGTCCACTAGAAGGAGCCCTTCTCCAGGGAATATGCAGTCCAGCCTGAAGCTGAGCTGTTCTGTCTCAAGTTCTGAGCTCCTGCACCGTTTCACAGCCTCACACATTATGGGTTACAGGACGTGAAACCTTATTTGGGAGAGTATAACAACATAAATAAAGGTTTTGTCAAAACATGTTTATCGGCTTTTGTAATAATACAAAGATAAAATATATTAGTCAGATCCTAATTGTTTGCGCCCGTAGACTCCGGGATAGGCTCTAGCCCCCCCCCCCCGGACCCTGAACAGGATAGTAGCATACAAGAGTAGCGTAGTTCTGTTAATTTCTTTTTTTTTTGAGTGCACACCCAACAGTGGTAGATAGAGAAAAACAACATGAAAACCAAAAATTATATCTGCGCGAGTCATCGGTGGTTATCTCTTTACGATCGACCCTGAGTGCATATTTGAGTGACTGGCTGTGAGCTGCCTGGCTTCCTGCTTGCCGTGTGCGGCGTGGGAGCCTGTGTGGCAGCTGCATGGCACTGGCACTGGGAGCAGAGTGGCCACTGGCCCTCCGCTCCGGCTCAAACTGGAGCCCAACTGTGAAATTTGTCGCTGGCCCAGTGCATGACGTGAGCCGCACAGTAGATGTGTTGGATCTCCCATTGAATGCATCAGTGATTAGTTGCAAAATCTTGGTCTAGATGTTTACATAAGAACATTTACAGAAATTTACAAGCGAGAGGAGGCCATTTGACCCATCAAGCTCGTTTGGGGAGAACTTAACTAATAGCTCAGAGTTGTTAAAATCTTATCTAGCTCTGATTTAAAAGAAAATCTGGACCTGAACTATCCACCTCTTATTAGACTTTAAAGTCTTTAAAGAATTACAGTATCTCCCTTTATATTTTTTATAATAGTTTTCTGTGCTTTGAGTCCATTTCATCGATGGATTATCAATAATGTTTATGTAGCTGTGTAGGTTGTTGAAGTCTTTTCTCTTCAGTGTTTTTCCATTGAGGCTCATATGATGGGTTGCACCAACATATCATAGCTCTGATCTGTGGTGCAATATCATAGTCTCTGAAAGAAGGCAGGTCCCATCTTGTTTTTTAAATTTAAGTGCATAGTTTTGACATGAATCCTGGGTCTTTTACCTTGTCATATATACCTTATATACCTTAATGACATTTTCTCCCATTCATTGAATTGGTTTTGGGCAGTCCCTGTTGGTAGGGTCTGAAATAGATACAGTAGTCTGGGCAGTATAATAATTTTAATGGATTCAATCTTTGAGCTGAGACTAATAAGGGAATTAACTTTGATCTTGCTATGTCTTCCTTAATTTTCGCATGTATAGACAGATAATTGCATTCTGATAGTTTTGCCAAATCCTTTGGCATGTTCATGTCCAAATACTTGAAAGACGCCGTTTGCCATGACAAGGAATATCTGCTTATAATTTTTTTAAGGTGAGTCATAGTAATATGAATGTAATTTGGTTTACCTATGTTAATGCATCAATTTAGGCAAAGAGTATGCTGATTGTCGTAGATAAATCAAACTATTGTCTGTGTCACAGGCCAATTAATGCTCTGTCTCTTTAATGGTAATTCCCTTGGCATCTTCATTTTGTCTGATGTGTTGAGCTAATTGTTCCAAATATAATGCAAACAGTAGTGACAGTAGGGGTTTATGGCTGTAAAATCATTTGAAGAATTCTGTGAATCTCCACACCACCTATGGTCTGGATGAGTCCCTGCTTTTCCTCTGCAATAATGCAATAGGCAATTAATAATGAATCACCTTAATAAGGAGGGATACAGATATTTGTAAGGAAAAGAGAGAATGAGCTGTGAGTGAAATGGGGCTAATCTGGAGACCTTTCTGGAATGCTGAGCTATCATTCTGTCACATAAAGTAGGTTTATTTTTGACATGAAGGCATTTCTTATGAACACTGTACAGCCATCCATCCACCCCCAGGCAGACGGAAAGCTCAACAAAGCCACTGTTCACTGCTGGCTGAAATACTCACCGTACTGAGCAAAGTGACCATGCAGGGGAGGGACTGGTGCCCCCCATCGCCACACGCTGACCGCTGCCCTGCACTGAAACAGGATGTGGGGGCGGGACTTACACAGGATGTGTGGGGAGCTTTTTAGACAAGATGTATTACAATTCCACTGTTGGGCATATGTCACCTGGTTCCATGCTGCTTTCAGATAAGGGTAGAGCAAAGGTGGTCACCTGCTGTTTTTGACTTGATTTTTTTCCTCAAAGGTGCTTCTGCTGTGCATACTGCTGTGAATGTCCTCAGAAATACCAGTCAGTGTGAACCAAACTGGTCCAGCTAAAGAATGTGACAGTTCCCCTGATCCCCGACATCACCACAAAAGCATGGGGAGTGAGCGAGGTGGCAGTGATGCTCCTGTCTTATTCTGGTATTATTTGAAGATTTAATAGTAGTGAATTTCCCTCCCTGCAGAAATGGACAGGCCGCCACTTAGCCACAAGTATGATAAGCATTTACACTGTAATCGAGGTGGAGACGCAATGCAAAACAGCAGCTCTTGAAAAGCTTGACGCAGGTGGTGACGGGAACATTTTCACACGCCGCTTATTTAATTATGGAGCGCGGAATGTGCCGCCCAGCGCCTGGCCGCGGCTCACCTGTCCCGGCTGGCCGATCCGGAGCTCCTCCCGCGCCCGATTACGCAGGGGTGACTCGGAAGCGGCCGTTTTCTGACACACAGGTAAGACGAGCCGCGGCGCCATGTTGAGGGAGACGGAAGTGAGAGAGTGCGGTGGGGAGCCGGCAGCAGGAGAGCGCAGAGGAAAGGAGGCGGCGGCGGAGGAGGAGCAGCCAAGCGGCCGGGGCTCAGCGGCTCTTTCATCGAGATGACCGCTGCGTGTTAGTGTCCGCGAAGTGCTGTCACTGGCGTAGCGCTCTGCACTTTGTCTGCTGTTCACCCCGCCCCCTCCCCGGAGAAGCGCCCGTCCGGAGCCGAACTGAGGAGGAGCGGCGGAGCGGAGAAGATGCCTCTGCCACAGCTGGCCGACCCGTGGCAGAAGATGGCAGTGCGGGACGCGGGGGTGGAGGTAAGCCTGGCTGGGACGGGGTCCACTTCACGCACGTCGAGTTAGAAAAGAAGTGTAACTTCTGGTGTGCCGGAAACTCGGAGCCATTTGGCGTAAGGAAAGTTTTGTTTAGGCATAAGTGCTGAACTTTGGGGGGTTTACAGCCTGGTCCCGTGGAGGTCCGGGACGGGACACACGGCCGGCGGCCCTCGGGCTGTGCCCGGACACTAATGTAACTTTCCTGCATTTCTGTAACTCTCGCATTAATGTCACTATCTCTCATCAATGTAATTTTCCCGCATTAATGTAACTATCGCATTTACTCCGTGGAAGCCTGACGCCGTGTCGCTTCGGGTCACTTCTTTCCATTTTCGTACCGTCCGGACACAGGAGGGGCGCCTTCACCGGCCACCCCCCGCCAGTCCTTAAACGCCTAAAACAGTGAAACAATGACAGCTTTAAGTCTGCTGGCACATTATCGCAGGAAGAGCGGCGTCTTCACTCGCCGTAGCGGCTCATTCCGGTTGCGGCGCTGCTCATCTTGCGCTATCTCGTGTTTGCGATCAGAACCAGAAACTGTCCAAATCTGATGTGATAAGGCTATCAATTCAAGCGGAATCATTCGTGTTTTCTACTATATTTCCTCATGGATTTAAACGATGGGATGTGATATATCCCACAGAACAGGGAAACGCCTAGTTCAGCACGAAAGTTAAAAGTCGTTTATTGAGGACATTAAGCGTCACATTTCGGGCGGCTTCGGCTCTACTAAGCGGGGACCTTCCCCATCTCCACGCGGCGGGTCCAGTCGGTTCTGCGGGTTCTATCGCCGAGTTCGGAAGGAAACCGTTAGGCAGTTTCTAGGGCAAGACGACGAAGGGGAACTGAAGTTAATTATGAGGATGTCATTTCTCCATGCGAGTTAATGATTTTAAATTGAATTTAAATGGCTTAATTTGTGAACGGTCCGTTTTGAGCCGGCATGTTCCAGAAATACATCAAACTATATTTAACGATTAGATTAAATATTACTAAGAAGGCAAATTTAAATCTGCCCATGGGATATATGAACGGATGTGTTCTGCACAATCCATCTGGAAGGGCTGGCGATACCCGCGGGGGGAGGGGGCACCAAGCAAGGGGTGGGATGGGGCAGGAAGGACTTTGGACCCCTGTCACACCCAGGGATAACTGTGCTTATTACCAGAAAGAAACTAGACTGATAACAGCCCAATCATGTAGCTTTGTGGGGCAGACAGTCACACTCACTGCAGCGCCTCCTCCTGGTGCTTTATGGGACAGTAAATGGGACTTACAATCTCAGATTGTGATCTGGCTGCTTTTTGACATTCTACATGTGACATCTTATAATGGATGAAGTTATTCTCACTAAGAGTGGACAATCACTCCAAAGCCCCAAATTCATCCCCACGTACAGTGTGTCATCCCCCCCTCCCCCCTCCCTTTGTTTCCATGGCCCTGATCCAAGCACAGCTGCAAGTGTTTTGACCACTTTAGAGATCTGAGCTGCCCTCGTTCCAACATGGCTGATGCACCTCAGTCTCCCCGGGTGGTGCATTGTACTGACCCGGGTCTATTCTCGTAGGACCCCCCCCACACCGCAGATGAATCCGCAGGGGATGAAGATGGCATATGTGAGGTAAGTCGTGTCAGCAGAACCCAGCCTGCTTTGTTCTGCCCACTTCCCCTTCATGGTTTTCTCTCCCCTCGACCTGTGTACTCACAGTCCTTTGCAGCTGTGTGTCTGTGTGAGTGCTGCATTGTGGTTTCTTGAATTTGATGGTAGAGAATTTAGAAGAGGAACCAAAAAGCAACCTTTTCCCTGTTTTAATCTGTGCTACGCTTTCTGTGTGTATGTGTGTGTGTGCGCGTGTGTTTGAGCACGCACACATGAAGAGCATGCACATGTGAGGAACATGCATACATGAGGAACACACACCTGTGAGGATCACACAAATAACAAAAACGGCTGTCTGGTACCAAGCCTCCAGTTAGGGTTAGCAAGCTGCAGTGACAGGGGGGTCCTGCAAAGGGCACAGTGATGTTGGCAGCATGACACATTGATGGGGGGCACAGTCTTGTTGGTGCTACTGTTTTTCATATGTTTAGGGGTATTTTTACATTAATTAGGTTACTTGGATTTTATCAGTTTCTTGGGTTGGGTGTTTTGTGAAAGCTATCTGATGCATCTGTGAAATATGGAGGGAAGGGCTAAATGTCATAGATTTTTTAAATGGGTGTGAAACGGAATACTTCAGTGCTTTGCTGGTCCGCCTGTCTGCATGGTCCTTTCTCCTTTGCTATCCTTTCAGTCTCTCCCCTTTAACTATCTGGCTCCCTTTGCTATCCTGTCAGTCTCTCCCCTTTAACTATCTGGATCCCTTTGCTATCCTGTCAGTCTTTCCCCCCTTAAAGGCAGGTTCATACTTTTCTGCACAGGTACTAGCGGACGTGTCCACCTGAATGTTTACGATGCATTTGACGTCATTGTGTGCCTCTGTAAAAAAAGCGTTACATACATGCACATGCATTTACAAACGTCTCAAATTGAAAATCTCACGCCAGCCAGCTGACCAAAGTTGGCAACCCTATGAGTTGGCACTCTGAATTTGTAAAACAAATGGACACAAACCTCACTGCTGTGGGACTTGTGCAGAGAATATCAGAATAATAATTTATATTACTATTTTGCTCCCTTTGCTATTCTGTCTGTCACCCCCCCTTTAACTCTCTGGCTCCCTCTGCTATCCTGTCAGTCTCTCCCCCTTCATAACAGGACAAGTTTCTGATCCGAGCATTTTGGAACTGACTGTAGCTAATGCTGCCAATGGTGCCGGTGCCGCTAATGACAGCCCAGCCTGTCAGCCTGCTGGTCCACTGAGCAGCAGATGCTCACAGCTTAAAATTCTCCAGCACAGTGTCCCAGAGTCAGAGTGTTGTGTAAACTGGGGCTTTTTCGAGATCCCCAGCTATTATGATCCTGTCCAGTGTAGTCCTTTTGCAGTGCCCCCTGCAGGTGTGGTTGGTTTATCATAGCTGAATGAGTATATAGAGGCATGGAGCAGATGGGAGAGTGAAGCCTGGTGCTTTCACCCTCAGGGATGGTTATAATTAACGGCTTGCCGGGACATTGATGGTACTGTCTTCACCCAGAAATTAATGATAATTTAGCGTGATTAATCAATGTACTGGCAAGGTCTCACAGCGAGGCAGGGGGGTTCTGGTGGGCCCAGAGTCTCACGGTGAGAAGAGGGTCAGGTGCTTAGTGTCTCCCGGTGAGGAGGGGGTCGGGGCCTAGAGTGACCCAGTGTGGGGGGGTCAGCTGGTCACTAATGCACGTAATTCTGCAGTTATGCTTCACCATCAGCAGGAAGCCAGGAGGCCATAAAGGTTGAGAGGATCTGGGAGATGGCCCCACTTAGGGGAGCGACCCGATACCATCCCAAAACAGGCTGGGAAATCGATGCCTCAGCATTGCATCTAATAGACCAGCTGGGGTGCAAGGGGACGGGCTGTGCGAGGGACCAGATGGTGGGTGGGGGGAGGAGCTCACTGTGCTGCTATTGTGACATCATGGTGACATCATCCCCAGAGGGGAGCATCGAGGCTGGCACAGGGGGATGCTGGGAGTCAGGGTGTCGCGGGGCTCTGTGTGTGTATCTATGTGTGTCTCAGCATGCCGGTGTTAATGGAGACACTCGTTCATTCACACTGTAAGAGTGATTTACAAATTTTCTATTGCTCAGGGGTTCGTTTCACAAAAACTTCCGTTAGCTACTTACAAAGCTGGAAGCGTTTTGTTATGTGGTTCCAACTGTGTAAGTAGCTAATGTTGTGAGCAACTATGCTTTTGGGAAACGTATTACACCCCCTACCCCCCCATGTCACTGCCCTCTACCCGCCGCCTCTGTTCCTGTCGGGTCAGACACCCTGTTCCCGCTAGCTGTGCGGCCACCCTCACTGCCCTCTGGAGGTGAGGGGTGGGATGGGCACATGGACGGGTGATTCATGTGAGGCCATAAGATATTCCATGTGAGTACACGTCCAAGCGGCATATGGGACCGAGTCAGGCACATGTCTGGCTTCCTGTGCTGATGTTGCTAGAGGAACGAGCATAGGACATGCTCAAATCTCTGTAGTCAGCTACAGAGTTCTTTCTGGGCTGGGCCTTCATATATGTCAAATGTGCTGCCTGTGTTGGCAAACAGGTGCACGTCCAAACAGGTGCATGTCCAAACAGGTGCACTTCCAGCCACGATGACATACTGAAGGTGTTATTGTTAAGCGTCTGCTGGGTCAAAACCCATTGGTGGCCCACCCCCTGGGCAGGATGCGCTAGAACCAGGACCTGCCAGGGCCCAGGGAAGGCTGATAAAGGTATCCACACAGTCAATAATTGTGGCTGAGTTACTCTTTGGGTGCTTTTCCACTGCACCAGGTACCATACTTTGGGACAGCACTTTTAGTATTTGACTTTTTCCGTTAATTGAGTTTCAGTACCCAGTATGTATATATTTTGGTACTTTGGTACTTCAGTGGGGTGAGGCTTACAAATGCTTTCTTTGTGGATTGGTTATGCAAATAGCTTGGCTTTAAACACAATAATTCGGCCAGAAAAACTTGGAAAAAAGCAATAAACAAAGTTGAACAAACGAAGAGACCCAAGCTTTAAATGCGATCTGGTTAGAAGAACCATGAGAAGATCTGGATGGCATGACAAAGTAATAAAAGATTTTTTGGTATAATATACTAGGACTGCACGATATTGGAAAAAAAAAATCAAATATTGCTGTTATTTTGTTGTAATAGACATTGGGATATTTATAATGCAGCAAATGAGTTAAAAAATAATCAAAATCCCACACAGGAGTGATTTAAATGAAAATAATTATGATTGGTTCAGAAAGTGCATACAGACTTCATGCAAATGCAGCATCTGAAAACTTTAAACTGATTTTTTTTTTTTACACAAACTAGATCATCTTGAAAAGGAACAGTCATTAAATTCGCAATTCTTGGTAAGTTTTGTTTCCTATGACGGTGTAAAAATGTCTTGGCAAAACTTAAACCCCTCATGCTGTGATGTCTGGACAATATGAAGGTATGAAAAAGCCTGATCTCAGCCCAGCTGACTCTTGCTGTCCCTACGATATGTGAACTGCATGAGCATAACATGCAACGTTTTTATTAATTATCTCACATCGTCCAGTTCTATAATATACTATAGCCATTTTTTTTACATTCAGTACAAAATACCCTGCCTCATGTTGTGATGTCATTCAGCTGTAGTGGATGACCAGTGCCTTGAAGTACTAAATTATGGTACCTGGTACAGTGGAAAAGTCCCCTTCGTAATGGATTTATAGGGTTTGACAGTGACTATAGACTCTGCCAGCTCAGATCTCTGTCTGTAGGATCCTGCCTGAAATCAAATTAATTTCTGAGTCTAATGTTGA
The DNA here is from genome assembly GCA_026781145.1 of Hippopotamyrus pictus. NCBI lineage: Eukaryota > Metazoa > Chordata > Actinopteri > Osteoglossiformes > Mormyridae > Hippopotamyrus > Hippopotamyrus pictus. The sequence goes on along the minus strand of JAODLC010000085.1, from coordinate 24,317,990 downwards.
CGCTTTCCATAACGAGGTCGGAGAAAAGAGGATCATGTGACTGATAATGAGGTGAGGGAAACAATGTGTGTAGTGTGGGGTCCATTCCTGGAGAGGGGGCTGGACGCTGAACAAAGGGAACAGTATGGAGACAAGTGGGGAGCTGGAGGAGAGCACAATGGCACCCCCATATGGACACACAGGTGACGCACCGAGACGCCTCTCCAAAAGCTGGCTGTGCATCACTGCGTGACACTGGAGGAAATGTGTGGTAAAAATGCCCCCGTCAGCCCAGGATGCCAGCAGGAAGGAGCACTCCATATCAGCTCTGCTTGCCATGTTGCCTCGGGTGCTATTGTGCAGCTGACCCCTGACCCCCTGAGGCTCAGAATGTCTGACAGGATGATGGTCTTAGGATGATGATGTCAATGTCCTGATCCTACTGCTTCCTGAAAGCCTTTAGTTAAACAAATACAGGTATCTGCCATGATAGAAATTACATTTATAAAAGTACAGCTGCTTATGTGCCAGATTAATAGTGCCTTTGCTGTGTTTTCTGTTGATCTGATTATATAATGATCCATGTTTTGGTATCTGTGACAGTAAGGCTTCTAACAGTCAATCTACCCTTATGGCATGAGCAGTATTTGAGGCTCCATGTGCTGAGTTCAAACCATCGAGCTGCTGCTTTCCCAGGCTCTGTCCCCCTGTCCTGAGCTCCCTGCCACATCATCGTAGCTCGAGCTCGGAGCAGACACCCCCCAACGGCCTCCTCCGGTAACCTTGAAGATTATCGATCATGTAACATGACCCAGAGAGATCTCCCAGTTGCCCTGCATGCTTCTCCAGTCTGGCGCTCCATTGTGTTACATAATTGTAAATGATAAGCCAGAGAGATGGAGTGGGGGGGACACTGCATTTTTAAGTGTGTGTGTGTAGGGGGGCGGGGGTCATGCATATACTATATTGTGTAGACCAAATGTCCCCACAATGTGATTAAAACCTTTTATTTTAACCACATGGGCACACCCCCCCCCAAAGAGAGACAGAAACTGCTATAGCCCAAATTCTCGTACTATGTTTGGTTGCTTAGGGTTAAGGTTAGGGATACATAGGGGTCGTCATAGTGAAGATTAATTAAGGTTATGCCCATGGAAGTGAATGGAGAGTCCTCACCAAGATATAAATATATAGGCTGTGTGTCTGTCTTCGTGGTCTGACTGCTTGTCTGGAGTGACCCCCCCCACACACACACACTCCTGCAGAGCTGCTGAATCACCCACAGTTTCTCTAACACCTGCTTCATTCCCTTCTGGTGTTTTACTGACTTTCTGCTTTAGTTCTGGATCAGAACGCAATATGAATCATGTCAGTTTTGGCGAGCGTGCCTGGTTGTACGGTGGGAGGCCCGATACAGCAAAACCGATTATTTGTTTGGTGGAGAGTTCCTGTTACACTGAGGGTAGTGGGGACAGTGGTTTGTTTGTTTGTTGGAGAGTGCCTGTTACAGGAAGAATGGTGGTTGGTTTGCTGGTGAGTGACCGTTACATGGAGGATGGTGGCTTGTTTGCTGGAGAGTTTCTGTTACAGGGAGGATGGTGGCTTGTTTGCTGGAGAGTTTCTGTTACAGGGAGGACGGTGGTTTGTTTGCTGGAGAGTGACCGTTACGGCAAGGACGGTGATTTGTTTGCTGTAGAGTGACTTTTACAGGAAGGACGGTGGTTTGTTTGCTGGAGAGTGACCGTTACGGCAAGGACGGTGATTTGTTTGCTGTAGAGTGACTGTTACAGGAAGGACGGTGGTTTGTTTGCTGGAGAGTGACCGTTACAGGAAGGACGGTGATCTGTTTGCTGGAAAGTGACCGTTACAGCAAGGACGGTGATTTGTTTGCTGTAGAGTGACTGTTACAGGAAGGACGGTGGTTTGTTTGCTG
>JAODLC010000085.1:24271156-24292691 GCA_026781145.1 Hippopotamyrus pictus | reverse complement strand
GGGGGGGGGGGGGGGGGGGCGAGGGGGGGAGGGAGAGAAAAGGAGAGAGAGGGAGAGAGGAGAAAGGCTGCTGGCAGAGAGCTGCGCAGAGAGCTGGGAGCAGCCAGACAGTCTAGTCTGTGCCATGGAGCAGCCAGTGCCCGGCCTGCGTCGCCGCAGCGATGGCTCTGTCAGAGAGAACCTCTTTTTCCCTGTGCTCGAGCAGAACATGCAGCAGAAACTGGTGTCGCTCTCCCAGTGGGACCCGGAGAACAGTGACCCCCGCGTCAAGCGCTGGACCTGGGCAGGCACTGATACCCCCCCGGAGGGTGAGTCAGGGCCTGGCAGTACTGTAGGCCGAGGCGGGGCGCGGGGGGGGGGGGGGGGGGTGATTGGAGACTGGGTGTGGATCCTGCAATGCAGGGGTGCGGATCTCGCTCTGCGCAGTGTGTGTGTGGTACAGGCAGGACCGTGTCATTGTGTGTCTCTGATACAGGCAGGATCATGTTATTTTATTTGTCTGTGATACAGGCAGGACCGTGTCATTGTGTGTGTCTGTGATACAGGTAGGACCTTGTCATTGTGTGTGTGTGTCTGTGATACAGGCAGGACCTTGTCATTGTGTGTGTCTGTGATACAGGCAGGACCGTGTCATTGTGTGTGTCTGTGATATAGGCAGGATCGTGTCATTGTGTGCATCTGTGATACAGGCAGGACCGTGTCATTGTGTATGTCTGTGATACAGGCAGGACCGTGTCATTGTGTATGTCTGTGAAACAGGCAGGACCGTGTCATTGTGTGTGTCTGTGATACTGGCAGGATTGTGTCATTGTGTGTGTCTGTGATACTGGCAGGACCGCGTCATTGTGTGTCTGTGATACAGGTAGAACCGCATCATTGCGTGTGTGTGTTTGTGAATATGATCCTTCGAGGATAGTACATCGCTTTGGGCGTGTGTCGGTTCACAATGGCCGCTACCATCAGTGTGCTGGAGCTGCAGTAAAAATGACTGCACAGGGACATCAAATATTCACAAGCTGCAAGCAAAAGCAGACTGATCTTGGATCAGCCTCAGCTCTGGGAAAGGCTGCAGGTTAAGGACTGCCTGGCGGGGTGGCCCCAACACTGGAATCAGTGTCATTATTTAAATATATAACGAAGAATGTAATTGAATACATGTGGCCAAGTACACTGACCCCAACACAGTCTTCTGCATTGGTCTCCACTGCCACGTCTGGGTCCCCAGAGAGAGGAGCCTGATGCTGATCCCACACCAGAAGATGGAAGCCGTCTGCACCCTGGCCCCAGATTTATTTACAGCAGTGAAATGGCTGTTTGCTCTGCCAGATATGATCACGCAGACGTCTTTCTCCTGTCAGGTTTGCAGGGGAGATTTAACAGCCTTTCTGCGCATAGGTACCTACGGAAGCAGCCTCACTCCGGATCTTGAGACCCTGCCTGGAATCATCGATGAATACAGTAAAGACACTGAGCTCACATATGTGTGTGTGTGTGTGTGTATGGATTATGTTCCCCACATTGTAATAAAATATGTTATTTTGATGTTGTGGGGACCATTTTTCAGAAACAGAAACCCAGTTACAGTGGCTGTTTGGGCTCGGCCCCCATTACACTTGCTGGATGTTGGAAATGCTCTGTGGTTCTGTCTAACCTGGCAGTTCCTAATATCTGCCCCTAGTGCCTCCTAGCCCTCAGAGGTCCATGTACCAGCGCTCTCTAAGTCATACTGACGACAAGAGGACCAGAACCGAATCACCAGCTGGAACCTCTGACTTCACTAAGGTCAGTGCATGGATCCTCCTGCTGCACATAGTGTACTACTGTTAACCTGATGGCCTGCCACCTTCATTCTGTATCTTCAGTGTCTTGTATGAAAACATGAATGTTCCTTTAAGTACCCAAGCAGGGTGACAAGGCCTTAAAATTATATTTCACACACAAACTGATGGGAATGTCGCTCCTGTATTTTCAGACAGAGCCACTGGGTGCAGAGAGATGCACTATCAGCCTGCCCAGCAGCTCCCCCATCAGGCGCCCTGAGTCACCTGCCACCCCGACCAGGCGACCCTCTCTCCGCACCCCGAACCAGGGCCCTGGCACACCCAGAAGGTCTCATTTTTATTTACTTTCTAATATCCACTTCCTTCCTATAACTGTTACTTGCTGTTTAACTGGAATGTACTTCCTACCTGGTTAATATCAATGTGCTTGCAGAACTGCTGCTGTGTTTGTTGTGTGGCTACTGTGGGTTACTGAACACTGGTGTCACACTGCTAGGATAAAATCCTCCCTTCCCGGGAGGCGAGGCCAGTCGCCCTGCCCTGGGGGGCTGTACCCCCCATCACCGCTGAAAAATGGCTCTGCTTACAACGGCACAGAAAATAGAAAGCTAGATGGGGAAGAGAAGGGGGCCAGAAACCACGTCCCTTCTGAGAGGAGGTCATCAAGGACAGAGACTCCCGAGAGGAAGATGCCCAGGCCGGCAAGCAGAGAGCTGGCTGCAGGTCAGTCGCTTTTCCTCTCTGCCCTCCTGTCCCAGTGTTTGTGTGGTCTGGTCGTCCCTGGCAAAGATGTCCTACTTCCACCCCTGTGACAGATGCATCCCCAGTGACGCCCACAGGAAAGCCTGTTGCTGGGACAACAGATGCAGAGGAAGCCACTAGAATCCTGGCAGAGAGACGACGCCAGGCCCGTTTGCAGAAGGAGCAGGAGGAGAAGCAGCGGCGTGAGCAGGAGGAAGAGGAGAGGTGTGTGTGTGTGGGCCGGAGGAAGAGGAGAGATATGTGTGTGTGGGCGGGAGGAAGAGGAGAGAGGAGAGGTGCGTGTGTGCAGGCAGAAGGAGGAGGAGAGGTGCATGTGTGCAGACATTAGGAAGAGGAGAGGTGTGTGTGTGCAGGCATTAGGGAGAGGTGTGTGTGTGTGGGTGTGTGGGCAGGAGGAAGAGGAGACGTATATGTGTGTGGGCCGGAGGAAGAGGAGAGATATATGTGTGTGAGCAGGCAGAAGAGGAGAGGTATGTGTGTGTGGGCCAGAGGAAGAAGATTGGTGCATGTGTGTAGGCAGAAGGAGGAGGAGAGGTGCATGGGTGTGGGCCAGAGGAGCAGGAGAAGTGTGCATGCAGGCAGGAGGAAGAGGAGAGATGTGTGTGTGCAGGCATGAGGAAGAGGAGAGGTGTGTGTATGTGGGTAAGAGGAAGAAGGGGAGATGCGTCTGTGTAGGCAAAAGGAAGATAAGAGAGGTACATGTGTGCAGGCAGGAGGAAAAGGAGAGGTGTGTGTTTGTAGGGGCAGGAGTAAGAAGGGGAGGTATGTGCATGCAGATGAGAAAAAAGAGAGGTACATTTGTACGGGTAGGAGAAAGAGGAGAGGTGCATGTGTGCATGAAGGAGGAAGAGGAGAGATGCAGGTGTGCAGGTGGGAAGAAGAGGAGAGATGTGTGTGTGCAGGCAGGAGGAAGATGAGAGGTGCGTGTGTGTGGGCAGGAGGAAGATGAGAGGTGCATGTGTGTGTAGGCAGGAGGAAGATGAGAGGTGCATGTGTGTGTAGGCAGGAGGAAGATGAGAGGTGCATGTGTGTGCAGGCAGGAGGAAGATGAGAGGTGCATTTGTGTAGGCAGGAGGAAGATGAGTGGTGCATGTGTGTGGGCAGGAGGAAGATGAGAGGTGTGTGTGTAGGCAGGAGGAAGATGAGAGGTGCATGTGTGTGGGCAGGAGGAAGAAGGGAGGTATGTGCATGCAGATAGGAGGAGGAGGAGGGGTGCATGAGTGCAGGAAGGAAGAAGAGATGTATGTCTGCAGGTAGGAGGAAGAGGAAATGTGCATGTGTGTGGGGGGGACTGACACGACAACATCTTCATCATGTCTCCATCTTGAAGGCTGAGAAAGGAGGAAATGAGAAGGCAGCAGGAGGAAGAGGAACGACTCCTAGAGGAGAAGAGGCAGAGGGAGGAGCAGGAGCGGAGACATGCACTGGAGGAGGAACGATGGCTCAAGGAGCAACGCTGGAGGGATCTGCAGGCCCAGCTGGAGAGAGAGGTGTGTGTGAGAGAGCTGAAATAAAGGTGAAGACGGCACAGCTGAAAAGGCAGCCATTGGCCAGATCACGAGGGATCATGGCAGGATCATGAGCGATGCAGGGATTTGTCTTCCATACAGAGAGAAGAGGTGGAATTTCGGGCCCAGAAGGAGGCAGAACGTAAGCGCATTGAGAGGGAGATGCTGAAACTGCAGGAAGAGCAGGAGAGACTGCAGAGGAAAAAGGTGCCCATTCTCACGCATACAGCATTGTGGCTAAAAAATCAGCTATCACTACTTAGCAAAGCTTAGACATGCTCTTTCTGTCTCTCCAAAGAGGATTGAAGAGATCATGAAGAGGACCAGGAAGACAGATCCTGAGACCAAGGTCAGAATCCGCAGTGTATGAACCCAGCACCATGTATGTCAGTACACTCAGTGCATGACTTTGACCATGTGTGCACACACAGTCTCATTTAAGGGTTTACAAAAAGCCATGAGGTCACACACTGTTCTAAATGCTCCTGAAAGAGTGTAATGTGGTGAAGATCTAGACTGGGTAAAATATCCAAAAGAGTGTGCACATCTTTGTCTTTTTGTGACACTTCAGTGTTCACTGAATACATCCTTACCATTTTGTGTCACTGCGGTTTGCACTGCATGCATCCTTTTGTCACAATGTGCGTCACTGGTTTGCACTCAGCAAAGCTGTGCTCTGTATCTGACTGCAAATGGTTCACAGTCAGACTGGCTTTGATGGCTCATGCAGCTGTGTTCATGTCGACACAGAAGGATGCTGTTTGGGTGGAGCCATCATGTCCTGTCTCTCTCCCGCAGTCTGTCTCGTCCTCCCTACATGGTCTCAGAGGTAGGTGCATAAACAGCTCTGCCAGCCACACCCACCCACCATGCAGCACCATACTACAGCCTTGCCCACCATACTCCAGCCACACCCACCTAACTTGTAGTACCAAACTCCAGCCACACCCACCCAACCTGCAGCACCATATCCCTACCTACATCCTGGTTTACCCACCCTTTGTCTCTTTCTTCTGCCTCCTGTTAGTCACAGGACGGACACACCGGTGCTACAAGGATAGTGCTCCATCCTGTGACCAGAGAGGAGATAGCATTTTGATAGATAGAAACATGTTGCCCAAATAAAAGACAGACTGTCTAGGCTGTACAAATGCTGGACAATGAGGCAATGTTGTGTCTAGCAGGTACAGGGGAAGTCAACATGCAGGCAAATGTCCAGGTGAGTGGGCGGAGCTTCGGGCAGCTGGGGCCGCCGGGGCCGCCAGTGTCCTGTCTCATTGACCAGGGAGTGGACGACCTTGCTGATGAAGTTCAGGCCATGGATGTCAGGTGTGCTGCTGTATTGATGCCCAGTATTATTTACCTTCGTCTACAAAAATACACCCTCTAAAATCTGAAGAAAAAAATTCTTTTCCAGTCATTATTAATGGAGAAAAATATGCTCTCAATTATAGCATTTTTCTGATTTGATGGTTGATGTATTTCTGGTAAATATGACTTTAAAAAGCTTTTAAAAGCAGCAATCATATATAACATCAATCTGATAAAAATAAATGGTTCCCTTGCCACTCTGGTTTAAAAAAAAAAATTACCGAAATGACCACACTGGGTATATATTTGCATGGGCCTTGGGAAGCTGAAAGCAGCTGAACACCGCTCAGGCCATGTCCTATCCTGGCTCTCCCATGTAGCCCAGTCTCTAAGGAGGAGCTCCTCCCTGTCCAGGGATTCTTGCCTGCTGAGATCCAAAACAAGAGCTCGAGCAGTGGGCAGGTCCTGGACGACCTGCTGCGCCTCACGGGCTTCGTGTCCAATCCTAAGCTCGCTCCTGAGGCCAGCCTGGGTGACTGCAACAAAAACGTGATTGAGGGCTTCTGCCCTAGCGCTGACTCACAGATGATCCAGTCTCTGACCCAGAGGTCAGGCACCCTCAGCCTGCAGTAGTCAGGTAGTAACCCCATACCTAGTGTGATCATGTTGGAGTTACGATTGGCCGTGTCTTTCTTGTGCACTGACTGAATTCCTTTCTGGCTGCAGAAATGCCCGGAATACCACATGGATGGATCCGCAGCCGTCCAAAAGAGACCTTCCTGCAACCCAATGGAACCGGGAGACTTTACTTATATAGATGCCTGCACTGGAATCTCCTGCAAACTCCCACAGCCTCTGTCCCAGGGATACCTTCATCTATCAAACTGTCTATCTTGTGCTGTTTGTTTAATGTAGCATCTACTAGGTCTAACATGGAAGGCAATTCAGAATGGGTTTAAGTATGTAAAGTCTTTCTGTAGCGAGTGTGTTTGGCATATTGAGTCAAAGTAGTGCAAATGTGTGTGTTTGTGTAAATTTGCCAAAGAAAAGTCATGTACCGCAACCTGCTTCCATAAACTGCACAGTCAAAAGCTGTAGCTCTGCGTTCGGACAGTATTGAAAGCTGGTGACCACTCGTTCACCGCACGTGTACAGAGCTATTAGCAAACATGACCTAGTGTGGAAAAGCAGCATACCCACATATTCTACATCTTTTGAAGGACAAAAGAGCTTATTTTGCAAATATTGCATACTACTCACTAATAGGATTATCATCCCTAAAAAATCCTGTGAAGATGCTAACCCTGCATTTAACCAGCTGCTTTGTAAGTCAGGGTATTTGGGAGTGTATTGTGTGCCGTGGTTTTCTTGCAAATTATCATCCAGCTACCCCACCTGCAGTACTGGAGGTTAGGACAATTGCCCCAGTCTGGTCAGACTGACTGCCATGGGGAATCTGCACATAAATGATGTTGTGCTCAGATGTGTATAATTATTTGGGGGTTACTGTTATATGCGCGTATATGTCATTTTGCACTGCGGTCACAGTGTCCTGCCACTGTTTTTTGAACCTTTTGTAATGTGTTTTGATGAATGAGTGATTACAAGGAGGAACGTGAAGATCACTGTGACACATGAGTTTAGCCAATGAAGATGAAGCTCTGCACTGGAACGAAACAGAAAGTGCACTGTGGTCTCCTACGTCAAGTGGTGGCTGCAGCAGACAGCAGCTGCATAACCCATTGTAGACTTGATGCATGAAATTTAGCTTCAGTGATAAGAAAAATAAAATCTTAAAACCAGATTTTGCTTGTGGTTGTCTCTCTGTGAAACACAACATTCCAGAGAAATCTTTATCCTAGGGTGACCAGATAATCCATGTCAAGGAGGACACTTTGAGCTACTTCGGGTTTTACAAACTACTTTCAAATTAAAAGGCTCCTGTGCTCGGCTAAATAGTTCAGCTCTTCTTGTGCTTTGACTGGTTTGTTTCCTTGACTCATCCAGCAGTTTCACACTAGCATTTAGTAACACATGCAAGATTATAGGAGACTGACCAATCAGCACACAGCAAGAACTCAGTGCTCAAGTGAAACCCAGGTCCATTTAATTGAAATGATAATTTAAAATTCCTGTCCTAGCTCAGAGTGTCCTCCCTGACATTGATTATCTGGTCACCCTACTTTATCCTGCTACTGTTGTAATTGGTACTCAGAATATCTTCCATTGATAATACTCATATTCCGTTAAAATTAATATGTCGTATATTTGAAAGAAAAAAAAAGTCAGTTCCCAAAATGACTGCAATTCTATACACTTTTGAAGCAGAACAAAAGAACACGTTTTTTCTTTTTTCCATATCACTTGTACGCTTTGCAGTGTGCCTTTTGATATTACTTCCGGGTGACTGCCCTCCCACCCCCCTCGGTGGACCGAAAGCTTCCGGGTCATGAAGATGCAGCGGCTCGCGTACCAGTAGGCTAGTAAACTAAGCTAACGCATAAAAAAAATAAGTAATAGTGGAAATTGGAGTTGTCACGTCATATGGAAACCCGCTTTTCTCGCTCTGTGTTTTTTCGGAATTCAGTTTATAAACTTTTCCGTGTGAGGTCGACTAGTACTTTGGTGTCGCGGCTTGTAAAGGGAGCGGTAAGTAATTCGCTAACTATCCGAGGCAACAGATAGACTGCCAGGGACTTTTTACTCTGTGGCTGCCGGTCTGGCTCCCCAGCACGGACACAGCTAACCCTGTCTCCTTTGAACCCAGGTCTTTGAGGGTACCCTGGAGGGTCATACGGAAAGCGATTTCTGTTTTGGATGCCGCGTAAATTTTATTACAGCTAAATCATTTACTTGTATGCAATGCATTCTTTACCTGGTGATTATTATGCATAACAGGTTGAGAGTGTTAAACTGCATCACTTCTGGATTCAGCCTATCTCAGTTACATCTTGTTATTTTTTTGATCTGTGCATATATCTGATTGTGCTGCATGCTTCTTCTTGAGTTCATTTTTTTGTCAAATGTTTTGCCGTCATTTGCGCAAGCAGCAGCGCTTATGTCTGCGACTAAATTCAAGTTCTCCAGGGATCCAGCTATCACTGTCACATCAAGGTAAAAGTAATGTCAAGACCGCGCCCAAGATCACCCGTGCATCCGTACAGGTCAGTGCCTCGAGAGGTGGGGTGGGTTGTGTGTTTGAAGAGAGCCTCTCCTGGAGCTCCTCAGACAAGCATCTCCTGTCTGTTAAAACAGATTGAGTGCTTCGAAGAGGAGGAGCTCGGGGCATTTTGAAGATCATCACTGTCCCGACAGCTATGCTATGGATTTTGACTTACACAGACAGGTTGGTGAGAGAGGCGACACTTGGCCCCAAGGAGGCAGGTGGCACCGTGAGGACCGGCCCAGGGCAGGGTCACCAGACCAACACCGGATGTGGAAGAGAGGCCGTTCCCGTAGTCCCCCGAGGCGATCACCTCATTCTGGGAGCACTGTCAGGCGACGTGGAAGCCCACCATCAGCACTGGACAGGGGTCATGATGAACACCGACAGTCTTCTGGAAGATGGCCACAAAGCCCAGAGCAGCGGAGTGGCAGTGGCAGTAGGAGGGGCGCAGCCTTCCATGACAACTTCCAGAGGTACCCCGAAGAAAGGGTTTTCTCCAGGAAAAGGGTGCCCACACCAGACGCTCACTATGACGCCAGGCCCAACCTGAGAGACTCGACTCCTGGATGGGACAGGGGTAGCCATAGCAGTAACCACCAGGAGCAGCAAGAATGGGTTCCAGAGAGAGGAGCAAGGGAGCACAGAGAGACAGCCTTCTATCATCCTGGACGAAGACAGAGGTGTGTCAGTGTTGGGGACATCGCCAGTGGGTCTTCCAGTTACTACAAAAGCTCCCACTTGGGGTGATTCCGGGACGTAGTGATCGGGTAGCTGTGCTCGCAAGCCCAAGGCCACGAAGAGAAAGACTCACCTACTGCATGCCCCATGCAAAGGGTCCATTTGTCTGTAAGGTGTAACTGATGCCTGTGTGTCTGAATGTGGAAGGTAACCATGTAGTGCAGAGCCCCAGAATGCAAAGTTAGGACTGGTGGTGGGTGTGATGAGGAGCACTGAGCTTAATACTCTGTGTGTATGTGTGTTGAACATTGTTACTTGCTTTGTCGACACAGGTTTGTGGAAGGTGCTCAGTCAACGGATTTCCAGCACTTACGGGCGAGATCAGGGAGGGAACATCGGGACCCCAGCAGCCCCGGGCAGGGACACGTCATTGTGGAATATGACCATGGAATCTCAGACCATGGTCCGCCCTCGCAGGTCCATGGCTACTATCGTAGTGAACACCAAAGACACGGTCGTGAAGAGCGAGACTGGTCGGGAGAGGAGCAGCAGGAGAGGGTTCGTCCTGGACAAAAGGAGCCCAGAGTCAGTCCATTGCAGGACAGGAGGAGCCCCGTGCGCGAAAGGAGGAGCCCCGTGCGCGAAAGGAGGAGCCCCGTGCGCGAAAGGAGGAGCCCCGTACATGATAGGAGGAGCCCTATTCGGAATAAGGGGACCTCAACCCAAAGTTTGCTAAGACAGCAGGAATCTCAGACTAAGCCCATGTCTCAGGACCTCCTTAATTGCCTGGCAATGGATGCTAATGGGGATGTTGACCTTCGATATGTTGGACCCAGTTTAGCTACAAAGAAAATGCTGCAAATACCACTGCAGAGCAAGATCAAGGCGACAGGAAGGCGGCCTGACAAAGGGGAGAGGACTCCCACTGCAGCATGTGGCAGAGACCGCCCCCAGGAGACTCTCACTATCAAGGTGGACATGGGGGGCCCTGCAGTGAGACACAGGTATAGTATCGCTGCAGTTGTCAGGAGCTCAGGCAGTGGTTGAAAGTTCATGCTTCCCTCTTCTGCTTATAGTACGCTGGTATTCATTGCTGCCTTTCTGTGCCCACTGTGGTCTCGTATCCCCATCTTCCAGAGGACCTTTGTGGTACAAAGTGTTATATGACTGTGGGCTTCTGGTTTCTGCTGGAAGGATAAAGGACTACGTTGTCTGCTGTTGAAACGTACTATATAGTGTTTGTTTCGTGAACTTGCCGACCTTGCATCTGTTATTGTTTATCGCTTTATGGTATTGAGTACAGTTCAGAGCTGGAGAGTGAAGTGCACCCTCAAGGCCTGTGATGAAGGAAGAGCTCCTTTAAGAAAATTGTTACATGGGAAAAACACTGAGGAGCAGTGTGTTCTCCTAATGTCCATTTTATTCTTCCTGTAGAAGAAGGTCTATCAGTACTTGTCCTGGATTTTGAGGGGAGAATAATTTATATATCTATTAATATTTTTATTTAGGAGATGTTTTTGTCCAAAGTCACCTACAAATGATGCAAATAGTACATTACAAACGGACATCAAATAGTTGAAACAGGATGAGTGCAGCTCGACCTCTGTACAGGTACAAGTGTAAGTAGTATTGGAGCAAGAGCTACACATCATCTTTCAAACAAATCAAGAACCTAGTAAGACGATTATTCAATGAACAGAAAGTATAACATTAAGGACATCCAGGGAAAATAGAGTGGAGTCAGGTTAGTACAGGAATTCCCGGAACAGGTGTGTCTTGAGGCTTTTCTTGAAGGTGGAGAGCAAATTTGATAACTGGATGTGGTTCGTCTGCTCATTCTACCATCAGAGAACTGCACACGAGAATCATCTGGAGTGAGACTCCTCACATGGTGGAGGAATCTTCAAGTGGCATTGGTTTGCTGATCGAGGAATGTAAGATGGGACTATGCCTTGAGGAGCATCTTGGTGGAGATCCGTGCCTGTCCATTAATGGTTTTGAAAGCCATCACCAAGGACTTAACCTTGATGCAAGTGCCTATAGGGAGCCTATGACGAGATAAAAGGAGGAGTGTAATATGAGAGTATTTTGGCTGACTGTGTTTCAGCTGATGCCAAAAGGAACCGAAGAAGCTCAGTCTTTGGAATACAGTTGCATTTTTTAAAATGACACCCATGAAGGCTGGAATCTGACTCTGTGGATGAATTACCACAATGCCAAAAACCAGGTGAAGAACTCAAGCATTCATGGTAAACGTACTCACATAAGATCTAATCCTGTGATTCTTCTCATGGAATGTGAAGCTGAAGCTTGAATAGATCTCTATGTCTAGGCATGAATTTCTGTGTTCATCACTCATGAAGCTGAAGACAGAAGCTTTTAGTGGCTGTCTGGTATCCATGACGTCTACTGGGAAGCCCAGGCCCCAAGGCAGGATGTGGAGTGGATGGTATGCTAGTTTTATCACTTCTCATCTGAGTGACCTTGCAGTATGAAGGAAGACGTACACTTGGGTCCAAGGGTAGAGTCTTGATGGATTCTCAGCACAGGAAGCAGCTAGCAGATGCCAGATGGGGTCATCTGGAAGACAGGAGCCAGTGATGCAGCAGCAGCTCCCTCTGGAGGCTAAATGGTCGCCAGTTTTACAGTGTCTTTAAAGAGAGGCCAGCTGGATGTTGTTGGCCATGAACACTGACCACCACCATGACTGTGCCTATACACAGAGCGGCATCATGCTTCTGTTCGTGATGATCATTCGGCTAACAGATGAGTTGGTTTCTCGGCTACATGGGACCCATGAGATGAGCTTTAAGTTTGTTTTCAAAGTAGAACTGTAGTTTTACAACTGTCAGAATTAAAGAACAACCAAAAAAACAACAAAAACAACAACAAAAAAAAAACCAAACTGCCAACTGAATTCACTTCTGTAGGTTTCAGTATTTGATTTCAGTTGAAGACTAGAAGAGGGCCATGCTGTTGTATTTTATTCGGTGATTCTCTAGCTGACGGCATTACCGCCTTGGAATGCAAAATTCTGGATGTGTCTGGGTTTCTGAACCATTTTAAATCCCTACAGACTGAGCTGAGCCAGCCAGCACTGGATCCAAATTCAGGTTTTCTAATGTCTATTTCAGAAGTCCACTGGTGTAAATAGACTGAGAAGAATATGGATGAAGTTGCAAAGTAATGCTTCCTTTTGTTTCAGTGTTTGTTTCATTTTATTCATGGATTGATAGACACATCTCCTATAATTTTGAAAATATTTCTTCCCACCGTCACCTGTTACTGACAGTTAATAGGAATGCAATGTCCAGAACCTTATGACGTCAGAGATGACCGATGGGATTGAGGAGCTTAAGCTTTGGCCCGAAGATGCATCTTGGAGAACAGGCAGACCGATGGCTGATATTTCCTCACCAGCTGTCTATCGGAGCTACCAGTTTCCAATCACCCTCTGGATGTGACTCTACCCCGGAGTTATGCTGAAGGAAGCTTGTTGTGGGCATCTTGTCCTGAAGCTGAACGCCCAGCATCCCTGGAGGAGAAACAGGAAATCTTACATTTATTGATCTGAATCAGTTGAGATACTAACACAGTAAATTTGTAAGGGAAGCATGAACTTTCACTTGTCTCATTGGCTTTGAGTTGCCTGCCAGGGGGAGGTTTTAACCAGATGTATACCTCATTCTCCAAATCATCTTCAACGCACCCAAAGTGATGCTGTGACCTCTTGAAAATTTTGTTCATAACTTTAACGAGAGACCACTCTGTAGATGGTAAGTGTTACTGGTATTTTGTGTAGCTGGGAAGTGGTTCCTCCATGCAGGATCCCGAGGAACTGCCGTGACTCGTGATGCTCTCAGGTCAGCAGGACTCCCTAGATAAGCAGCCACTGACACTCTCATGTCCTTCTAGCCAGTCCCTGTCCTCTGTGGATCGGCAGCTGTCTTTGGACCTGGTCAGCGTGGGCCGACAGCGTCTGGACTTCCTGCCGGCACTGGAGCAATTGGGGACCCATGGAGAGAACACAGCCCATTCGGGGACTTTCGCCCAGGAGATCATCACTCTGGTGCATCAGGTCAAAGGTCAGCCATGCACGAGTGACCCTCCTCCATCATGGAGTACGGGCAGCCCTTGCAGATCATACAGTAGCCCTTTTCACCATTGACTATTTGATTTGATCTCTATCTTGTTACCAGAGCGCTGTTTTAAGAGGCCACTCCTGACCCTCAACCAGAGGTTCTCTGCTGTCCAGAGTAGGCAGTTAAATGAGGACGTGGAGGAGGAGCAGGTGGAGGAGGAGATGCCTGGACGAGCCAGCAGCCCCCGGATAAACAGGTTACCCTCCATACTGGTACATGCTGTCGCTCACATGCAGTCTATCAATTGGTGTATGTGTGTCATACGTAACATCATCTGGCTTTTACAGACGCATCGACATGTCCCTGTCAGAGCTGAGAGCCTTCCGGAAGGTCGGCCCCAAACAGGTAGGTGCAATGGTGCCGTGTTTTATCACCGGAATATACTAGTGTTCGTGGCAATGCAGGATTCCTATCCTCTCTTTATCCTCCTGATTTTCTGTTTCTATGGCTCACAAATGGGCCACATGGTTCTGTTTGACCCTGTCGAATCAGTTCCTGTATCTCCTGTCATAAGCGGCGAGCACCGGATGACCCCAGTGACCTCCGGCATGACCTGGAACGCCGCCGGCAAGAGCGGCTGGAGGAGGTCAAGGTCACCATTCCTGGTGTGGGCTTTCGCCAGGCCCCTGGGAGGTGAGACGCAGACAAGTGCTTTGTGTCAGTGCGTTGGGACAGCAGTAACCATGGCCCAGTGATGTCGCAGTTTTGTGAATGGTAGCAGTGCTGGGCACTCTGGGATAGCGACTTACAGCAGTAACCTTATGTCCCAGCATGCAGAGTGACACCGAGTTTTCCAGCAAGACCCAGGGCAGTTTGGGAGGCTGGACGGCAGCAGGGCAGAGGGGCAACAAGGCAGTAAGAGGCGGGACTAGCTCTCCTGGGGAGGGTCACTTATTAATATTATTAATAGGAGTTTCTTTTAATTATCTACTTCCTATAGGAGGCAGCAACTCATGTGGTTCATGTGCTATGTATCCCTCTAGGGGGGTGTCTCCGAGACGCGGCTTGGATTCACTAGACCCGGTTTCGGTCCGCAGAGCAAATCAAGCCGCATTCAGAACCGCCCTGGACCACGCTGCCGCCAGACTGAAAACAGTGCCAAAGGTCAGCTGCAGAGCAGCTTCGTGCCCGCCTTATGTTTGTGTTCCTGAGGCTGTTTCTGTGTGTGAGACAGAGAGATGGGTCACTGCGTGTGTGCTCGCTCTCCCCCAGCCCCAGCATGTTCTCTCTCTCTCCCTCTTCCAGTCACCGATTGGTGAGATGGACAGATGGAAGATACTCCAGCAAATGAAGATGCGTGAGGCTTGTAGAAGCGCTGGGTGACCTGTGGCCCTGCAGCTTCTGTGTGTAGCAGTGTGCCCCGCCAAATCCGAAGGGAGTGCTATTCCTCTGTTGTACCTCCCTGGTTGTGTCTGAGGGATACTGTCCGGACTGCGGGGGGGGGGGGGTTCTGAGTACGGAAATGCGGTAGGGCAGTGACACTTTAGGAGGCCATGTAACGGACACGTCTGCTGCTTTATGCTGCCAGCTGTTTTGTGGTCTCTTCTCAGCTACACCGCAGGGAATCAGGGCCTGAATAAATCTGCGTTTTAAAAGGTTTGTTTCTTGTCTCTCTGTGTCATGGTGACGCAAAGGGTCTTAAAGCACTCAGAGCCTGATCATGACCATTCCTACATTTGGCTGTGGGTCACCCTATTATGGATTTGATGGCCAAAAAAGGAAGAGACAGAGCAGCCCTTGGAGGTATCAGCTCACTGGATCGTCTTTCAGGTCATGGTGAAGGTCCAGCAGTGCGACACTGACAGATGCAGCCTGAGGGCGGCCTGTGTTGCACTGTTTGACAGAGACCCACCATACCACATGTGCTCCCTTAGTGTGATGTTTACAGCTCAGTCTGCTCGGAAACTCTGCCACTGCTTTCATGTTTCATCCCTGTCACTTAGTTCATGTTTAGTGAATTTGATTTATGTTTAATGTTGATTCAAACAACTCCCTGCAGTGGTGTTTCGGCGCGGCCTTTTCTGCTTCCCCCCTGTCTCTGGGCCTTAGTCCTTAGAGTATCTCAGTGTCATTGCCAGAGGGGTTTCACCCCCCTGTCCGGTGCTGCCCTCCATCCTGTCTCAAGCAGCAGCTGCACCATTTGTTGACTCACTGACTTTAAGGGCTGGGTGCTTAATTGCATGGATTAATACCTTCCTGATGGTGTAGCCTGTTCCTGTGTCCCTGCCCCCCTCGCTGACTTGCACCTGATCCCCAGTGCATCCCTGCCCCCCTCACTGACTTGTGCCTAATCCCCATTGTGTCCCTGACCACCTCACCTTTGCCCCCTAACTGAGGCCCTCAATCCTTGGCGTACTGCTGTCCTTGTCACTATGTCCACTTGCACCCTGGTCCCGCTCCACTCGACTTAAGCATTTGCTGTCCCCTGAGCACTGAATGTCTTTCCTCTGCCATGTTTCTGTTTTGTTGGCTCAGCTGTGTCATTCTTGCCCTGTATTTCATTGCTGTCTGTCCCCCTGGGGTTGCTACAGTTTAATGTGTGATCAGCAGCACCTTCTGCAGTTCTGTTCCCCCTCTTTCCCAGGATGGGGCTTTGCCTCCTGCAGGACACCACCAGAGCTTTTAGGCTGGGCTCCTGATGGATGTCCTCAGTGACAAATTTGTTATCTGGCTATATCCTGCTTTAAAATAGGTGATAGTGGCTCTTCACACTGCAAAACTCATGTTCTTTCTTAATTGTGTAACTTGTCACTTTTGTTTGGACCAACTGCTTGACCACAGTTCAGTGGTAAAGATTTACTTCAGGGTTCCCTAGGTCACAGATTTCCCTGTCCAAACACATCTTAATCAGCTAATCATCTAGTAGGTCAGAACTGGGGAACCCTGATTTATTTTGTGGTCTGCAGGGTGACCTTTTAATTCAGTATCTTTTCACCATTAGGTGGCGACAGAGAGCCATAATGCCTCTGTCCCAGGTTTGTCCTAATTTTTCAGAAGTGCATTGCTTAATTACCAGACTGTTTGAAGTTAATGATTCTGCGTCATTAGGAATGTTCTGGACGTCAGGGTCTATTCAGGTGAGCTGTTCATCATTGACGGGGAACATGACACTTGTTCTTTTTTTGGTTCCCCTCTTCTTTGCTATCTTCCTTCTGTCTGTCTGTCTTCTTATAAATTTTTAATTTTGCCATGTTTCAGGAATGGGGTGGGGCCAAGGAAGACAGGCTTTTTTTTAGGGGTGGGGCCAGTGCAGACAGGCTGTCTTTTGGGGATGGGGCCAGGGCAAACAGGGATTGCCCTCAATGGTCACTCACAGCTGGCCTCTTTCATGTTGATTCTGCAGGCTACTGTGGCCTGTAATTCATAGTGGTATTGGCGACTGACAACAGTAATGTATTTACAAAACTATGTTTTTAATCCATCTAATGATAACAGGATAAGGACACGAATTGGGTGAATGTGACACCTCCCCCCCCCCCCCGAATGACGAATCCAATGTGAGATCATTATATAAACTTTAAGGTTTCAGAGGGTGGTAATGTACTGTGATTTATGTACTTTTATTATAGATTTGCATAACTTGCCAAGCACTATTACATATTTAAATGCTGTCATTTCATATTTCATAAGCTTGGACTGTTTACTAAACTGCAGTCATTCTGGATTTCCCCCTGCAGCATTTTGACTTGTTATAACTGATGAATTTTTTTATCACTTTGCATACTCACACACATCCTGCAACCTTCGAGTTCCTCCACACTTGGCCGCAGTTCCCTGATTGACCTGTGTGGCAGTTGTGTGGACAGACCCCTCCCCTCTGGGTTTATGATTGCCTGTCCATGTGAGGTGGATGGTTTCTAAACAGCTACACATTTCCACCTCCTCCTGCCTTTAGCTGGGGGAGAGTTTGCTGAGGGTTTGTGTCCGTCCAAAGTGCTTTTTCCTTATTCAACCCCTGGTCAAACCTTCTTACGCAGAGTCGTTCTTTTGCCAGTCCTGGTTCTGGCCCTTGAACCCAAACCCTTGTGTTTTGGGGTCTGACTTGCCTGCTGCCCCGTCTATGAGTGGTGCTTTCTGCCTTACCTCTATATCACAGCGCACCCTGACTGGGGGGGGGGTGCTCAATCAGGGAAGCCATTAATGAGCCGCGTTTGACCCTTGACCCAGACTTCCCATTCAGTGGCACTGAATGGAGTTGCACCACATCGGCACTGAGTCGTAACTGTCAGGATAGTTTTGCTTGGGCGAAATTGGTAGATGTGTGAAGCACTATGGCTATGAGAGAGCCAGGCAGTGCCTCCAGTGTGGTGCACACACATAAAGCACAGGGAGTGGCCAGACGGAGGCATCACGCTCTGCAGGGGTGAGGGAGGGATGAAGACACCCAGGGATAGTGAGGTGTAGTGACTATAGGGAATGGAGTGTATTTGCAGTACCTGTCGAAGCAGATGGTCGATCCCACCTGCAGCCTACAGGAACTGTAGTAGACATCCTCCCTGTGGTTCAACAGGCGCATGCTAAAAGGTACAATGGAGAGTCCTGCAGACAGATGGACAGGTCGAACCAGCTCATCAGGCAGAGAGACAGGCAGACACAAATGGACAGATAGGCCAAACCAACCTTCAGCCAGCCAGACAGACAGACAGATAGATAGGCAGACAGGCACAAACTGGCACAGAGACCTCCTGCTGATGTAATAAGATGAAATTGGCAAGCAGTGAGCTAGTTGCCAGTTCATGATGCATGTGACATTGTCTCCATTCTGTTGGAGACACATGAAGGATATTGTCTGCCAAGGAGCTAGATTAACACTGTCAGTAAGGACTGACCCACAGCTGGCTTCTATAAAATTGCAATATCGATCATTTGTTCTCCTTTTAATACAGAAATCACCCCCAAAGGCAGGGGTTAAACTTGCAGCCCATTACAGAGCTGGCAGAGAATGTAAATAATCTATGCCTTTGGTTATTATGGCTTGCTTTGTCTGGGATCGTAGGTGTGGATCCACTGGCTTTTTAATAGTTTGGAGAATGATCTGAAAGCTGGGTGTGGGTGGGGACACACAGTCCCACTGTTTCTGATTCTGTCTCTAATGCTTCACTAACTTTGTGTCTATCTCTATTGTCTCACTGTCTCCACATCTGTGTCTATTGTCTTACTGTCTCCATGTCTCTCTCTATGGTCTCATTGTCTCTCGTCTGTCCCTAATGTCTCTCTCTGGGTCTGTCTCTCTTGCCTCACTGTCTCCACGTCTGTCTCATTATCTCTGTGTCCAATAAACATACATAAATGCAAGAGAAGGTGTTTCCTCCCACCAGCTAACAGGTCCCAAAGTCATGCTAACGACCCCCCCATTACCAGCACTCCCACTCTCTCCATGACAGGAAATAAATTCATTGGAATATATAAAAATCTCCCCATGTGAATAATTTAGGCGCTCAGTCTGTCTTCCACAGTTCCGTATTCGCGGCCTAGACCTCATGATGCACTTGTGACTCTGTGAAAAAGCTGATCTCAGTGCTGTAGCTAGCAGAGGGGTTTGTGGTGGTGAATTCCATCAATGGGACAGTTTTCACAGTCTGTCCTCTTGTGAAAGACAGCTTGGACCAGGTGAAGGTGGGGCGTGTTTATTAACATCTCCGTAGCTGTCCTTTACAGTGTGATGGGCAGTAGTGTGTAGTAATGTGCGACACTCACTCTGTTACAATTACTTAAGTAACTTTTTGAAAAAAAAATCAACTCACACAGTGAATGCTTTATACTCTTTCTTGAGTATATCTGGAAGAGAAATGTGTACTTTTACTACATTACTTTTGCCAGCATCATCTCACTACTCGCTACTTTGTCACACGTGGCTCACCTTTTAACGATGTCACTTATGTGTCTCACGAGTGTATTTCAGCCATTCCATCAATGTAATTTTTTCTCCCAAACCATTTCAGCTCAAACTATGCCCCACAGCTGACTTAACTGCAAACCATCCATCCATCCATCTTCTACCGCTTTTCTGGGTCGGGTTGCAGGGCCGGAGTCTCAGCAGGGAAACCCAGACTTAACACTTTATTTAGCTCCTCTGGGGGAATCCCGAGGCGTTCCCAGACCAGCCAAGAGACATAGTCTCTCCAGTGTGTCCTGGGTCTTCCCCGGGGCCTCCTCCCAGTGGGACATGCCCGGAACAGGTCAACAAGAAGGTGTCCAGGAGGCATCCTGACCAGATTGCCGAGTCACCTCATCTGACTCCTCTCGATGCAGAGGAGCAGTGGCTCTACTCAAAGTCCCTCTCGAATGACTCAGCTTCTCACCCTATATCTAAGGGAGATCCCAGCCACCCTGCGGAGGAAACCCATTTTGGCCGCTTGTATTCGCAACCTCGTTCCTTCGGTCACTACCCGTAGGTGAGGGTAGGAACGTAGATAGACTGGTAAATTGAGAGCTTTGCCTTCTGGCTCAGCTCCTTCTTTACCATGACAGACTGATGCAGCGCCTGCATCACTGCTGACGTTCACACTCGGCTGCGAACTGCTCCAGTGAGAGCCAAAGGTCATGGTCTGATGAAGCCAACAGGACCACATAATCTGCAAAAAGCAGAGACCTAATCCTGAGGTCATCAAACCGGACACCCTCAACTCCCTAGCTGTGCCTAGACATTCTGTCCATTAAAGTTATGAACAGAATCGGTGATAAAGGGCAGCCCTGGCGGACTTCAACCCTCACCTGAAACGAGTCCAACTTACTGTCGACAATATGGACCAAGCTCTGACACCGGTCATATGGGGACCGAACAGCCCTCTTAAGGAAGCCCGGCACCCCATACTCCCAGAGAGACATGGTTGAATGCCTTATCCAAGTCCACAAAGCACATGTAGACTGGTTGGACAAACTCCCACGCACCCTGCAGGACCCTGCCGAGAGTATAGAGCTGGTCCACTGTTCCATGGCCAGGGTGAAAACCACAGTGCTCTCCCTGAATCCAAGGTTCGACAACCCAAAGGACCATCCTCTCCAGGACCCCCGAATAGACCTTACCAGGGAGGCTGAGGAGTGTGATCCTAATATAGTTGGTTCTTGAAGATGGGGAACATCACCCCAGTCTGCCAATCCAGAGGCATTGCCCCCGATGTCTACGTGATGCTGCAGATGCGTGTCAACCAGGACAGCCTTGCAACATCCAGAGCCTTGAGGAACTCCGGGTGAATATCATCCACCCCTGGGGCCCGGCCACCGAGGAACTATTTAACCATCTCAGTGATCTCCGTCCCAGAGATAGAGGAGTCCACCCCCAAGTCCCCAGATGCTGCTTCCTCATTGGAAGGTGGGATTGAGGAGGTCTTCGAATTATTCCTTCCACTGACCCACAATGTCCTGAGTTGAGGTCAGTAGCGCCCCATCCCCACCGTAACAGCAAACCTTGGATAAGATTGATTTCAGATTGACTACAGTATGAGAGCACCAGGGTCACGTAGAGAGATGCTGCGTTCCATTTACCTCGGAGGCCGGAAGTCAGTCTGGAATGATGTCACACCTGAGTTAACCATGTTCCAGTACAAGTCAGAAAGCTATTCAGCAACACTGGTTCTAGCCAGGTTCATTATGTTATGTCATTACATCATTGTTAGCAATACAAATATGAATATATTAAATACAGAGTCAGAACATCACTTTTTGGTAATTAAATCAAATGCATTGATTTACAATACTTATGTGGCACACGGGTGTGTATATAGTTACATCAATATGTTTATTAAAAAGTAAAATTCTTGACCGCTAGACCACCTTGGTAAAAGAGCATTTTTTAAATTATTGTGTCCTTTGCTCTTGACTACCATAAAAGTTTATCATATCCTAATGTTTATTGATATATTTAGATGGAAGGAAATGGTCCACCGGATTGAACAGAGTTGAAGGGACTCAGCAGAGCACTGATCCAAACTGTAGCACGAATGTATCTTGCAGTCCCGCTTTCATCGTTATTCTGACTGAATGCCTGGACTCCTCCAGACAAAGAATCCCAGTCTAATTAACTTAATAAAATTTTGATTTAATTAACAGCAAATACTAATAGGCTTATGGTTTAATTTAGGATTTGTTATATGGTGTGTGTGCATGTGTGTATATATATATATATATATATATTAGGGCTGTCAAATGATTAAAATTTTTAATCAGATTAATCAGAATTTTCAGTGG
>JAODLC010000085.1:24257627-24268192 GCA_026781145.1 Hippopotamyrus pictus | reverse complement strand
TTGATACATCCACTTTCATGGTAACCACTGACCAGATTTGGAATCAGGAGTGATTGTCCATCAGTTTGACACCAAACCTGCCATACCAGCTTCCCAGGTTCACATTGCATACCATCTGTATTTGATTAACAATTACTTATATTATGTATGTGATTGACTCACATCAGTATATGATACAGGTGTTTTGGGTTGCACCTCAACAGATGTTACACTTTGTACAGACATTACATCAGATATTCACATTAAAAACAGCACATCTTATCCTTAGATAGGCGTGGCTGTTAGTTTCTGGTAATACCAATTTAAGTTGCACATCTGGAAACAACATATTTTGGTTGGTGTGGTGTTTGGTTGAGCTTCTCCAGAATGGATAATCTTTTAATATAGCATGGTAGAACACAAAAAGCTTGCTAACGGGCCACCAAGATCAAATAAGGACCACAAAGGAATGTGGAAGGAAAAGGGGGATTGTTAAACAAAGAAAGAAGACTCTCTGAAAGTTATGACACACTGGTTACACTATTTAATTTTTCTTCTGGTATAACCATGAGAACATATATGCAGTGGTAGCTAATACCTATTTATTTATTGAAATTTATATAAGTGTTCAAGTGTAAAGGGGTAAAATAGGTCATGCTCCGTGAACATGGTTATAAGGGTGACACACAAAACACTAAGATTGTCTAAGGTCACATACAAACATAACCTATCTGTATATTGAGACTAGTAGTCATGTGTAAATCAATATACAGGGTATACAAAAGCCAAACATAAAAGAAATTTTCTTTAGGGTGTTGGTCTGTTCGGTGAGTGGTATGTAAGACAGGATGTCTGGGGAGGGGGTTGTGTGCCAAGTCGAGGGATCCCTGTCCTTGAGGTTCACTCTGCTGTCTGTAGGTCCCTAAATCTTTGGGTAATAAAAGTTGGAGTGTTGGCCTTCCTTGCTATCTGTGTGTATGTGTGTGTGTGTGTTTAAGTGTGTTTGTGTGTGGGGTCACTAACCTCCCTTTGGTGCCTAGGCCAATGTGAACCTCTTGTACCAGGCTAAGCCTTGTCTCAGGCCACCTGGAATTTAAGCTCTGTGATGTGTGCATGTGTGATCCTACACCGTGACAACACTTACTGTCCAAAACCATGCAAAAGGACGTTTTCAGTCAATCCTGGCAGCCTTCCATTTCTTCACAAAACAGTATGCTGCCATTATTGGCAGCTGTCACCACACCTGTTACTATAGCAACCGCCGGTGGGCTTGCATCCTGAGGCTTGATGTGCAGCCTGGTGTCACTGGTGGGCTGAGCGCCACTTGGCTTGTGGAAATGTCTCCCGCTGCTCCTTTTGTTTAGGCAGGCTTAAGATGCCACCATCATGTCATCCTGCTGTCAGCATACTCATCCCGTTACCCGCCAGTCTCGCTCACAGGCCCCGGCTCTCCTCACCGGGGAGCATTCCGCAGCCCCTGTCATGAAGACAGTCCGGCCGTTCCTGCCCCAGCTCTGAAGGCTGGCTTTACTGTACCTGATCATCACAAATCCATATATGTTCCCAGGCAAGGGCAGCAGATCCATGCTAAAGGTGTCGTTTGGCCCAGCACTCGTCCACGGCGAAGCACGGAGAAGATGGCAGAACTGAAGCTGAAACGTCTGTGTTGTCATGAATCTGACTGGTTAGAAGCAGGCGGTGAGCAGGGTGGCATCTGCCCCTGATCGCATGCCAGCACACTCAAGCTGGCAGCATCCCTTGTGGCTACAATGGCATGTCATTCGTTTGTGGTGTAGCATCCGAGGAGCTGTACCCTGCTCCCTCGGGCTTAAAGCAAACACACACCTCATCCATACCAACAATACCTTCGTGATTTCAACTGCAACATAATTATCACCTCTAATACAGTCATCATCAGTATCCAAACAGTGCGTTACTACGGTAACAGCAGTGCCATGGAAGGAACTGCACTGTGCCTCTCCAGTGCCCTAGATGAATGAAACAGTCCAACAGCCCGACACTGTGATGCTGCTGCTCCACCCCAAGTTCCCAGTGCAATGCCTGGCAGCTCCCCATTAACTCTCCTTCTCTGGTTGGCATGGAAATGCCTGATAGGGATCGACGATAAATACCCAAGACGCATCTTAAAGTGGTACACGAGGACGCCCCTCCCTTTAGGAGGCATGGAGTTTGACGCTATGATTCTGGTGATGTCACGTATGCCTCACGTCAAGCCGTGCCTTTTTCAGTAGCTCTGCCTTCTGGCTTCATACGGGGAAGCGGCTCTGTGTTCCTGTGGTCAGGGTTACAGTGTCCAGTCTCGGGGGAGGAGATCAGAGCTTGTGCGAAAAGCTAGAATGTAGCTTGTAGTACTCAAGTACGGCCAGCAGGGGGATATCTTTCTGGACGTCTATAAATCAGGACGCAGCATCATTTTTAATCACGTTAATATTTAAATAATTGACCTTCATTCTTATCTTGAGACTCACGTACCGACATCAAAACATAAAAAACAGCTTAAGGGTGCCTTGCAGTTTCCTATGGTTGATTGCATAAGAAATGTCTTACGTCCTCCTGCTGTCCCTGTTTAATGTACAGTGATTTTTATACGGATTTTTATACGTATTTAATTTTAGTTATAGGTACTTAAGTGTGTAACCTCTGTTTAGGTTTTTCTACATTTTATATTCTATGCACCATGGGGATAGCTGGGTGAAACGGCATTTCGATGCACGATATACCATGTATATTGCTGTATTGACAATAAATCCCTCTTGATTCTTGATTCATATGTTCTACTTTAATATTCAGATTTTTCCATTCCCATTTTTCCAATTGGAGAGTCACTGTAGCCCCTGAAAAATTCCCTCGAAAAATATTATGTGACATTAGCCCAGCTAGTCTTTAAGTTTTTTTTTATACACCAGGCTTGATGTATAACACAGTGAAAGCCAATAGCTGCCTCGAGCCTTCGGCATTTCAACGCCAGCCTGATGTGAATAAACCCTCCTGTCGGAGATACAGAGTGGGTATAAAAATCAGTTTCCATCTGAGGCAGCCCGCAGGGGTGTACAGTCCGCACAGGGGCACAGTGCGACACTGGGGTTCCTGCTGCCGCTCCTACTGTAATGATGCCCGGTTTCAGTTCGCTTATTTATGGAGATCATGTTTCAATATGTCGCTCACAGTGTACCATTCACTGTTCTTTTATTATATCCGCATTTCTGACAATACCATTATGCCTGTCGCGCCAATAATGGAGGGAGAACTTGGAGAGAGACAGAGAGGAGGGGGGTGAATTTATCAGCGCAAGGGAGGGAGCGAGAGAGAGAGGAGGTAGAATGAAATGAATTTGAGAGAGAGAGAGAGAGAGAGAGAGAGAAATACGTTTGCGCGGACAAGCGGTTCGGAGGCAGTTCGAGGAAAGCCAGGCTGCCCGAAACGAGCCCTATACTGCACGGAGGATGCGAAACGTTTCCAGACACCAATATATAAATCCGGCCCACTTTATACTGCTGCGGAGGCGGATTTAAAAAGAGGAAACGTAGCCTAAAAAAGCCGGAGACTGGTGGCTGGTCTACCTGAGCTCAGGAAGGGATGCGCAGGGTAGCACTGAGATGTGAGCGATGCCGCCGGCATTGAGGAGGATGCCGATCGTGCCATCTGCAAACGGACTGACAGGCTGATCCGGGGTGATCCACACAAAGAACAGCCTACTCTGTAAGTGCGCTAAGTTTGCCCATGGCGCTGGTGATGGAGCCGGTGAGCAAGTGGACTCCGGGCCAGGTGGTGGACTGGATGAAAGGTAGGGGGTGTGCCGACAGTCCCAGTGTCCGTGTGTATTCATTAGCTGCGCTTCATGAATTGGTGGTTACGAGTTGTGTTTATTTCTTATTACGCATTAAATCGAATAATGCATCGTTCAAAGAATAAAAGCATCTGTAACTACCTCGCATTCATTTAACAAGTGTTTGCCTGCTTGCTGTACATAAATAATCACGGTGTCACATAATAACGCGCGAAGACGGTGAAATAATAAAAAAAACAGGGATAACCCCGTTATGCTGACCCGCTGTCGATCAGGGTACGGCACATGAACGAAGTGACCGTCCTGGTTTAAGTGTAATGCCGCGGGCATATCACTTATACGGCCAGACCCTGGGCGCTGAATCACCGTACCTACCTCAGAAAGCATTTCAGATACTGATTCAGCTGTTATACTGCAGTTCAGGGGCATGAAAGATAATACATGGCGACAGATTAACCCACAAAAGCAGCCTAGGCCTATATATTACCCCGAATATGACAACGTAACTTGTCATGCTGAGATCGCTTCTCAGAAGAGCATTTCCCTAGCTTCCTCAAGTTTATAAACCCCGATCCAGTCCTGATCATGTCCTGTTTGGTCTGGCTTTGTTCTGGTATAAATGTATGCAGCGTTCAGAAGGACAATCTGCCTGTTTTATGCAAACGACTAAGGGGGTGGGGGGTGGGGCACTTGTTGGATGTGGTGATCAGGTTGTTCTGATGTACAGGGGGGGCTATGTTGTTATGGGCTGGCAGTGAGTGCCTCACACTAGTGACGACCTGCTTTTTCCCTCCAATCTAAGTCACCTGGTGCTCAGATCCTTGCACTTAATGGCCATGTCTATGTCTTCCATGGTTAGAGAGCTTTCTGCAGGCTAAGGGGAGCTGCTGCAGTGTCTCACCTTCCTCCTCTGATTCGCCTCACTCTGGGATGTTTAACGTGGCCAGGCCTGACTCTGACTCTGTCTGTGCTCCCATAACATATAAAAAACAGAGCAGAGGAGTCACAACGTCCCCAAAATAAAGTATAGTTTCCAGAACATGTTGTTTACTGAAGATGAACAAACTACCCCAGCAGAAACCGACATGTGCAGGAGAGGCAGGCAGAGGGTGAGGGAGAAATGTGCTGGGTAAAGATGGGGAGGAGTAGCAACACAGTGAGGGACATGCAGAGCTTTGCTGTTACCCCTGAAGATATGATTCTTCCAGGCACTAACTGTGGAGTTTAAGCCACCTGTCTAATGCCAGCAAGCTGCTTCTGCTGCAGTCGGTGTGATTCCCCCCTTCGCTCGCGTCGAGAGTGATTCAGAGTGTGAGGGTGAGCGCCAGCTGTACGGCGGCGGCTCGGTGGGGTGGGTTCTGTGTGCAGGCCACGTCAGAGCCATGTGCTCGCTCAAGTCCAAACCATCTGGGATTAGGGCCAGATCTGGGGCACATTTTGGGACCACTTAGCCTCATTTCCTAAAGGGGCCTTTTGTGGAACAGCTGACGTCTTACCCAGCCTAGCTGGGAAGCGTCACCCTGCGCCTGGTGCCCTGCTGGTTTACGCAGAGGAGAGGGGGGAGCTCAGCCTCCTTCTCACTCAGCTAGGACTGCAAGTTCCAGCCAGCAGAGGTTAGTAGGTGGCCAGTAGGTGATGTGGTGGTTATGCGTTTCTATGCTTTGAAATGTAAGGAAAATCACTGCTGCTTTTGAGCCTGATTTCACACATTGCTCTAAGCCAGGGGTCATCAACATGGTGCCCACAGGCACAGGATGCCCCCGAGGACCACATGAGTCAACCGCAGACCTGTTCTAAAAATAGCACAACTCACCAGTGAGCAGCATCTAAAATTTAATTTTATCCTGTTGCTATTCTTCTTTAATCACATTTGCATTTATATAGATTTGAAAATGATAATATCTAAAAAAAGCATTTAAAACGTGTTTATTATACATGAAATTTAGAAAAGTTAGGTGGGCGTTTCAAACTGGTAGCCCTTCGTATGGCTAGGTACCCGTGAAGTAGCTCTGTTTGAAAAAGGTTGGTGACCCCTGCTCTATGTTATATGCTGTGAAACCTACAGCCAACATGGCCATCTCAGTGTGTTAGTCAGTTTAAATGCTGTCTCTGTCTCTCTGGCATTCACCTCTATCTCTGCCCATGTGAATATCGCTTAAAGGCTGCAGGCAGTCATGAAGGACGGTTCAGTGTTTATTTTGCTCAGTGCAGATTGTAACTTAACGCGCCATGTTTTCTAACAAACTTGTCGTAGGGGATTCTTCGAGCACTGCTTACCCCCCCTACCGCAGCAGGGGGCCTAATGATTGGCAGAGATCACCATTGTTCCCTTTGTAAGGAATTAAAAAAGCCCAGAAAGTGGTTGTAAGTGAACAAAAGCGAACTGGCGACAATGAGCCTTGCAGGGAGCGGCTTGAGATGCCGGCATCTTTGTCAGCGCAGGGATTTCCCATTGATTCTTACGCTAATACATTTTGTTTCCACAAAAACTTTAAAACCAGTGTGCACAGACAGAGGCAGTCAGCCACACACCTGTGTAATTTGACAGCAAGGCCTACTGCTGGCCCCTGAGTCCTCGAGTGACATCATCAGAGGAAGCCCAACATCACGATGGCGTTAATGGACACCCTGCCTTCCCTGCTCCAGACCAGCACAGTGTAATTACTCCTCCTGTGACTGCAAGGGGCACAGGGCAACAGACCTGACAGGGCCATGCTGTTTGACTGCTGCACTGTGCCTGTGTTTGTGCTGAAGGATGACTGTGCCCCATGGATGTGTCACACAGAGTTGAAAGTCGCCGTAAGCAGTGCTGCCGCTGCAGTGTGGTGGCTGTACTGTGTTGGCACATGTTTGAATCGTGTTGAGAGACAATATGAGAACAGTGACTGGAATGTTACTGCTTAGTTGGCATTTTGAAGAGCCAAAAGCAGAGTGTGCACTGTCTGTGCATGGCTGGGGTCACTGGACATTTCAAATGGATAAATCTTTATTCATTTAGCAGACAGCTGGTTCTGGATCTTCATCTGTTTTAGCCACACTAGGAGGAGAATCCGAATGACACGCACACAATAAGTCATCTACACTTTAGACACACATTAAACCCCAAAGACACACGTGAGCACCAGTATACTAAACACGCACGACTGGACATTCATTCTATGAGAAAAAACCTAATCCCAACAATGACAAAATTAACCCCTAACCCTTAATCCTAACCATAATTAATCAAACATATTTGATTTGGCTTTTGGCATTTTTAGTTTTTTGATTGTGGATTTTTACGAAGTTGAGGTTGTCTGTGTGGGGGCCATAAAAATGTCCCCACAAGGTAAGAATTTACAGGTTTTTATCACATTGTGGAGAAATCTGGTCCCGACAATGTAATAATGAAATAATAACACACACACACACAACCGCAGTGCTGAGTGGGTGTACTGCCTGCTCTAGGTGACTTTTTGCTTCTCTAGATGTGTGTAGAAGTGTGTTGATGTGCAGCCCGTGGGTGGCAGTGGAGTGAGTCAGCACTGAATCACACTGAACAGGCTGGCATGGACTCGCTGATCCCAGGATAGAGGATCTGAGTGCAGCACAGCTCCACTGAGCTGTGAAGTCTGTTTAAATGCATCACAGTTTGGGCTCAGAGCAACATGCCGGACATCTGAACATCAGGAATGTGTTTATGACCAATGATCTTTTTAATGAGGCACAGCGATATCAGGGACTGACAATGACAGACAGAATATTTATGTCCTCACTGAGACAGTGAGACAGCTGAGTGTTTGTGTCTTCACTAAGACAGTGACAACTGAGTGTTTGTCCTCACTGAGACAGTGAGACAGCTGAGTGTTTGTATCCTCACTGACACAGTGAGACAGCTGAGTGTTTGTGTCTTCACTAAGACAGAGACATCTGAGTGTTTGACCTCACTGAGACAGTGAGACAGCTGAGTGTTTGTGTCTCCACTAAGACAGTGACAGCTGAGTGTTTGTCCTCACTGAGACAGTGAGACAGCTGAGTGTTTGTGTCTTCACTAAGATAGTGACAGCTGAGTGTTTGTCCTCACTGAGACAGTGAGACAGCTGAGTGTTTGTATCCTCACTAAGACAGTGACAGCTGAGTGTTTGTCCTCACTGAGACAGTGACAGCTGAGTGTTTGTCCTCACTGAGACAGGGACAGCTGAGTGTTTGTCCTCACTGACACAGTAAGAGATAAATGAGACTGTGCTGTGTCCTTATAGTCCACAAATCACTGTTCGGGTCCATTAAAACACAAGACTGAGAACAATCCAACTACAAAGCCTCAGCTCCCAGGACTCCTCTCTTTCTGGTACAGCCCTCATTCCTCTGTCAGTCTTACTCCCTGTCAGCATTCCTCTATTGCTGTGTTTCACCCCATTTCATGTGTACCCTCGTTCTCCTCATTTTCCTGACACCTAATGTGGAATGAGGGCTGTACCAGAAAGAAAGGAGAAAGAGGAGAACTCTATAGACTCTATTCACTCTGTATGTTAATCCTCAGCTGCAGGTGTAATGTCCCTGCAGCCAGCCTGCTGCACACGCCTAGGCTCCAGCACACTTACAACTCACTTCTCTAGCAGCACAGCAGAGATATAAGAGACTCTGCAAATATGGTGGGTGTTTTGAGGCTTAAAAAAGGCAAAAGAAATTCAGAGCTTCCACACTTTCTCTGAAGCCATCAAAACTGTGTGCTGCCCGAACAGCAAAGCTTCCCGTCAGAACAGTTCGTAGGTAAAATCTACTGAAGGATCGCCAGAGTCCTTGAGGGTTGGCTGTGTCCTCGTCAGTCATACAAATGCTATTAACTCTTCCAAACTTGACTCACTTCCAAACCTCCCATGACACCCACATTGTAGTCATTCCCACGGTTCTCTAAAGTTTGGCCAATATCCACCTAAAGCACAGCAGATAATTTTAAGAACATCCAAGCCATAGAAGGCACAGCCATTGAGTAAAGCTCTTACTCACAAATGCCTGTTTTCAGAAACCAGTGGAAAGATGCATATGTCACTGTGCTCCACAAAAAAGACAAAGGAAGTGCGGGAATCCCTATTCTGCATACCTATATTGTGCTTTACTAACATGCTGAACAGTGCGGACTGTGAGACATATATAGTGACACAATAACTCAACTCTGTACTTAACAAAAGCATTCGATCCCAGTAGCCTTGAGCTTTCCTATAGACAGCTGGCTAAACATGGTGCCCTTTAGTTATTTGTAAACCCACAACTGCTGCTTACTAACACAGTTACAGTACACAGATGGCATTTTCCCCAGAAGACATGTAGAGCACACTCCAAGGTCTCTCAGAACCTAAGCCTGGAGTCCTGGACCTCAGCAGCTCTGTACTATTATTAAATCTGCATGGCAATCCTTCTGTACAGCTCTGAATCTGGGAACCTCACTAAAACCAAATCAATGCCCTTGAGCACCTTTATTTCTGCTATCCCCTAGTGCATCTTAGGGGGACCAAGTCATGTGAAGTATAATGCGACAGGGTACCCAAAACATCCCGAGAAACTGGGGCCAGGGGAAAGGTAGCATCATGCCCTGACTGCTAGCCTTCTGTGGCTTGCTTGTGGCTTTACCAGCAGAGACTTTACAGCCTTAGGAAGTAGCAACAAGTGTTTATTAATGGTGTGTCTTGTCATCCATCAACCCCAAAAATGTGAGAGTATGACTGAGGGTGAATTTGTGACATGTGCTAAGTATTTCTGCAAGTGTGAGACTATGTGTGGCTAAGATTTTTAGCTGGCCTGTTTCTGTCTCTGCTGCTGATGAATGACACAGAGGGGCACCCTAAAGGACCTTTCTGGGTTAGCTGCACAGTGCTGGTTCCCAAACCAAACACTCTGGCTGTTGTACCGGCGATTAGCAGCCAATTAGCACTCATCATGAGTGATGTTACTATTCTGCCGGCATCCAGGCGCATGGATGCAGATGAATTCAGTTGGTGAGTCTAACCACAGAAGTGTCGTTGGCTCGATGGTGTTTGCTTTTATTGTGACTGTACGTTTAGTCCAGTGGTGTGACAGTAGCCAGGGGCTGCATCTCGTACAGCCAGATTCCTCCGGATTCGCAATGTATTTGAAGAGCTTCATTTTGGTATCAATGTGACACCCAAAAAAGTAAATAAAATCTGTTGTGATGTGATTAACTTGGGCTGAGTTTCTGTTTGCAGCTATGCTGAAGAAGAGTGAGTAGAGTGTGAATGTGTGGTTGTCAGGCTTATGGGGGGGGCTCTTAACTTATGTATTTATTCATTTATTCCTCACTGTTGAACTTACAAAATGCAGCTTCTGAGGGAGTCCCTGTTGCGAGTGCCATAGAGGCTCAGAGCCACGGTCAGTGACTGCGGTGAAGCCGAGGGTGGATGTACCGGGGGGGAGGTCACACACTTGCACACAGACCTCTGTCTCTCTTTCAGTGGTGTGTGATACAGAGCATCGCTTTTCTCCTCATACCCTTGGAGCTGATGTAAGCCAGTGACTGATGACAGGCTGATGCCCATGCCTTTTATTGATATTCCGGCATTTGATGTGTAAAACCAATGCAGTTTATCCTATGGTAGCTAGAATGGAGGAATCCAAACCAGACTGTGTCCTGACTAAGAGGGGAGCCACCTGGTTGCTGGGGACTGGCATTTCTTCTTTATCTTCTTCACCTCCTCACCTAGCCATGTCCTTCTTCAAATGGAAGCTGGCTTTGTGCACTCTCTGTACTCTGACCTGGATTGGTGTACTGATGCTGGGTCTCTCT
>JAODLC010000085.1:24243034-24257527 GCA_026781145.1 Hippopotamyrus pictus | reverse complement strand
TCTCTCTTTACTCTGACCTGGGTTGGTGTACCAATGTGGGATCTCTCTTTACTTTAACCTGGGTTGGTGTACCAATGTGGGATCTCTCTGTACTCTGACCAGGGTTGGTGTACTGATGCCGGGTCTCTCTGTACTCTGACCTGGGTTGGTGTTCTGATGCTGGGTCTCTCTGTACTCTGACCAGGGTTGGTGTACTGATGCCGGGTCTCTCTGTACTCTGACCTGGGTCAGTGTACTGATGCTGGATCTCTCTGTACTTTGACCTGGGTTGGTGTACCAATGTGAGATCTCTCTGTACTCTGACCTGGGTTGGTGTACCAATGTGGGATCTCTCTGTACTCTGACCTGGGTTGGTGTACTGACCCTGGGTCTCTCTGTACTCTGACCTGGGTTGGTGAACCGATGCAGGGATTCTCTTTACTTTACCCTGGGTTCGTGTACTGATGCGGGATTTCTCTGCCCCAGGCCTGGATGATTGCCTGCAGCAGTACATTAAGAACTTCGAACGGGAGCAGGTGGGTGGAGACCAGTTGTTACGTATCACGCACCAGGAATTGGAGGACTTGGGTGTGTCGCGGATTGGCCATCAGGAGCTCATCCTGGAGGCTGTGGACCTACTGTGTGCACTGGTAAGGTCCTTCCTCTGTCTTTGCATTGATTAGAACTCCATTTTAAGCTATAATATGAAGCCCTATATCTACCCCAGAGATATTTTTCCATTATTAAACCCACTTCTTTGGTTTCAGTTTCAGAGATCGCCTCCCAACACTGGGAAAAGCCATGGAACCACGCTGATAGATTACAGTGAAACTAAGGTTAAAGGTGCACAAACATTAGCAGAACCAGTGCTTTATTTCATTCTTTTTTTCTTAAAAATTATCAATTTTTTTCACTGAAATCTTGTTGTTTCTTATTGAAATTGAAGAAGGATTTCAAAAAGGGTGCATAGACTTGATATCTCGTGTTGATATCCACTTTTTGCATGCCATAGTGGTCCAGGAATATTACTCCTATATGCCTCTATTCCCAAAGCCGGGTTGCTATTGAGATGCATTTTCCACTGAAAGGATCAGTGTAGGATGAGTGAGTAAACAAATGTTTGTATCCACGGTTAAACCCCGAGGCTTACCTAATGTTCTGAATGCTCACAGACCTATGGATCGCCATGACAACAGCAGCTGTGTTGATGCATGCAGTACAGAGCCTGCTGAAATGGGACTGTGCAGCAAATGACATCCATCTTAAGCAAGATGAGCTGAGTGCTGATGGTGATCCCTGTATTTTGCCCCTGAAAACCTGCACATGACATCATCTGGATGAAGGGGGTGTCTGACTCACACTCTTACCCTCTTGTCATGATATGGGGGAGTACCTCACTTTGTATTTTTTTACAAAATAACCAGCATAAAAGACAGCTTGTACTCAGAGATGGTGTCACAGTATCTGGTTTGAAATAGGGTTAATATTTCTGCCGGCATTTGACTACTACAATTAGAGCAACTGATAGTGGATAACTATCATTGGAGGGGTCTGTCATCTAGCCTTATACTTCTCAATACAGGAAACATACCCATACATACAGACAGAGTCTGAATCACTAATGTACACCTAAACTAATATTGATAAGGCACCACTGCACACATTACATACCTGCCCTATTTGGTTCAGGGTAGCTGGCTGAGGTCCTACTTTTGGTCCTCCTTTTTTTGCCGATTCATGTCATAATGAACGGTTGAATGTTACTCGACTGAGTCCTTCAGGAAACAGGAGGCGGTGCTTTTTACGTCCTGTGTTCCAATTGGTTCTTTGCCCCGTGGCCTAACCATCCTCTTGAAAACAGGTCCAACCATCTCCTCGACTGGCTAGCCGATTTCTTACAGATTTCTTACATTTTATTTTTTGACTGTTATTTTCATGGCTTCAAATACCCAGCTCACTTATTGCTTCAGGTTATTAACAGCTTATTATAGCCTATTCTGAGTTATTATTATAATACGAAATGTGCATAATTGATATTGGCTTTCTGGTGCTGCTATGGCTCCTGCCTGTTTCCAGATCTCTCTGTTCTTATTACCTCTGCACTGCTGCTGGGCCAGTTCATCCAAGCAGGGAAGGGAGATAATTTCCTCATCATTAAAAGCCCGGGGACTCCTGGCCTCTCCCTCTGTCTCTGTCTGTTTTTTGCTCCCTCTGCTGCCCTCTCCTCCTCTGCCTTCCCTCTCTTCCGGAGCTTGTCCCTCTGGCTTGGCCTGGTCTTGCTCCCACAGTGCTGTATGCCCTCGGTGAGAAGATTAGGAAAACTGTCAGCCGGCCTTCCTAACCTCCTTTCATCTGTGCTCCCCGTCCTCGGGGATATGCATACGCCTCCCCCACAGCTCGAGGGCCTAATCAAAAGGTGCTGGTCCCACTGGGTCATCACAGCTAGTCTGTTGGTAACAGGCGGTCAATCGGACAGAGGTTCCCAGGGGGGCCAATGTTGTGTTGGCATCTTGAAGGTGGGATGGTTGCATGTGCGCTATACTCTCAGCATGTGCCCCTCCCATTGCACCCCAGAACTACGGGCTGGAGACAGAGAACCTGAAGACGCTGTCCCACAAGCTGAATGCCTCAGCCAAGAACCTGCAGAACTTCATCACGGGCCGGCGGCGCAGCGGCCACTATGATGGGCGCAGCGCACGCAAGCTGCCCAACGACTTCCTGACGTCCGTGGTGGACCTCATTGGCGCTGCCAAAAGCCTGCTGGCCTGGCTGGACAGGTTGGTGCTGCCACACGGTGCGGCGACGCGATAGCACAGCAGCATGGTGGTATGGCACTGCTGAGTGACACGGTTGCACCATCTTCCCAGCATCTGAGTAACACAGTGACACATTTCCAGTGTGACTCTGTCCCTATGCTGAGCAGAATCTAGGCCAGTGCCCCCTCAATGCATTCAGAGCCTGTGAACAGGGTTAGCATTAGCATGAGCCCCCATCCCCTATGCACTTTACACACACACCCATGTGTGTAATGGCTTGGCAACCCCTGGATTAACTCCAATTAGCTTTGGGCTTCTTTCAGAGGATTATAATTATATTGGAGAGTTAATTGTTTAATTTTAATGGGCTGTTGGGGGGGAGAGCTCTAACAGGTGTGGGGGGGGGGGACAGGTGAGTCACAAGTGGCTTTAGGGCCATCAGGCTGTAGGCCCCAGATTATCATGCTGCTCCTGAAGCCCACGGTTTCTGCAGATTGATGTTCATCTGGCCAAGACCTCAGTTGAGGTACTGGAACCTCAAGTCTGTTTTGGTGGACAAGTGGTGAAGCAGAACCTTCCTTACAGTCAATGAGCAGAATGGCAGCTAGTGCTAAGGGATTGAGACGAGCAAAGTCATGGTACTTCTTCAGCAGGAGACTTTTTTTCCTGACTTAATCTCAATCTACAGCCTTTCCCAGTCTTCTTCCAACTCAAACGGACAATATGGCAAGTTACTTTTCCCATGGATTACCCATAATCCCCCGTGAGGCACTAGAGAGCCGTGTGCAGATTGTGCGCCAGGCCGCACTGAGGCGAGTATGTTGGCTCTCTTACATAATCCTCCTAAGCAGTCGCGCAGCAAACGGAAGATGAGTAAGAGTAAAGCTTACATAAATGCGTCTGTTTGTCTGCCTTTCCTGTGACCGTCTACCCTGTCTGCATTTCACTGTTCCTGGAGTCGCTTGTGACGGGGTGGGTGTGGTCTCCCTGTCCAATGGCCTTGCCATGTGCTGTGAGTATGCTTGGCACCCTGCCTCCGGCTTTGGGCCCCTTCCTGCCCCACCCCCGGGCACCATGTGTGTTTGGTGCGCTCTACTGCCCTGTCTGTGTGCCAAATTCTGCTCCTTTAACATAAATGAATCATGTCCCCACTGCAAGGACTTTATGTGAACCTGTGGTTTGTTTAGTTTCTTTCCAGTTTATTCATTTATTTTCTTTGGTGTTCTATCTCACTAGATGTTTCCTTATGGCTCGTGTTAAGATTTTTGTTGCAGTGTCATTTTCTGGTTTGTCTGCCATGCTTAATTTACCCAGTTAGATCAAGAAAGCCGTTTGTCGCTCTGTCTGTCTGCCTATGTGTCTGTTTGTCTGACTCTCTTTCTGTCTGCTTGTCTGTCTGCCTGTCTGTCTGCCTATGTGTCTGTTTGTCTGACTCTGTCTGCTTGTCTGTCTGCCTGTCTGTCTGCCTATGTGTCTGTTTGTCTGACTCTCTGTTTGTCTGCTTGTCTGTCTGCCTGTCTGTCTGCCTGTGTGTCTGTTTGTCTGACTCTCTGTCTGCTTGTCTGTCTGCCTGCCTGTCCTCTGTCTGTCTCCCTGACTTTGTCTCTCTGTCTGCCACATTTGCCGTTACTGGTTATAAGCTACAATACTTTTGTAACATACACTAGGCCCCAGCACGGCTGCCTCCCCCCTTCCCATGGAGCCTGCATACACAGTTAGTGGAAAAATACCTGCAAGCCAGTTTTTATAAGAAGGCTCCAGCTCAGCATGTGAGTGGAAAAAGCTTGAATGTGAGAATAACCCCTGCCTGCAGGTTTAATAAGATGGTTACATAAAGCGCTGTGGCCATGTCCAACAAATGTTCCAGTCACATCCTGTTTAAACAAGAGGGACAGGGTGTTGGTTTTCTATTGGAAGACACTCCTGTCACTCATGGTAGACAGAGCTCCCACTGTTTATCGGGAGTGATCAGAGTAAAGAATGACCTAATGGTTTATCTCAGATGCTACCTGTTTTTCAGATCTCCCTTTGCTGCAGTAACAGATTACTCAGTGACCCGGAACAGTGTCATTCAGCTGTGCCTGGAGCTCACCACCATTGTGCAACAGGTAACCCTTCAAACGTGCATCACGATCACATTCGCTTAACCCTAACTCAAACCCTAACCCTAACCTTAATGCTGGTGTAACCTGAGGAACTGCTCTCAAATGGAGTCACACAACAGCAAATAGAACCATAGATCTGCACATCCACACTTACTATATATGTCAGGGAGTACAATATCATCCTCAACATTACCATCATTCTCCTCATCAGCACCACAATCACAGTCATTACCGTCCTCATCATCATTGTCTCCATTATCATTATTATCATGATCACCACCACCATCATCCTCACTTTCCACCTCAATTCATCACCATCATCATAATTATCCTCACCATCAACATCACCATCCTCACCATAATCTTCATCATCATCTTTACTATCATCATCAGCACCATAATCTTCATCATCACAGTCCTTACCATGATCATCACTTTCATCATATCATCTTCACCACCAACCACATCTTCACCTTCATCATCGTAATCACCATCCTCACCACCATCATCATCATCACCATCATCATCACCATCACCATGCTCACCACCACCATCATAATCGTCATCACCATCACCATGCTCACCATCATCGTCATCAGTGAGGCTGAAATGTGTGTTTCCAGGCCAGGGAGCTGTGTGATCTGAATGGAGCCTGTGGGGAATCCTACTCCTCCTGCTGGTCTTTTATAGAGCAGCAAACGTTACAGGACGTTACAGGAGCCCCAAAATGGGTCACTGCGTCACTACATGGGGCTGTGTTCCTCCTGGGGGGTGTTGTGGGGGTTTGTCGTGCAGAGGAGCTGACCGATCGAGCCTCAATTACCCACAGTATAGCTAGGAGCTGTCTCAGTCCATGAGTATGGTTGGGAGCCATCTCTGACCATTAGTGTGGTTAGGAGCTATCACTGACCATCAGTGTTGTCGGGAGCCTGTCTCTGACCCTCAGTGTGGTCAGAACTGTCTCTATTCATGAATGTGGTTGGGGCTGTCACTGATTTTCAGTGTGGTTAGGCGCCGTCTCTGACCATCAGTGCTCACAGTGGCTGTCTCTAACTGTCAGTGCAGTCGAAGTTGTCTTTGACCATCCGTGGTATTTGGAAGCTGCCATTGACCATCAGTGCAGTCACAGGCTGTCTCTGGGATCTGGTTTTACCAGTCCAACCCCGCTGGGGATCAGCAGCGGTGGAGATGAGCTACGGGGTGTGATGATGATGATGGTCCTCATGATGGACTCCATGTCCAAGCCACAATGCGTAAAAGGGCAATGAAGGACTAAAGCAAAGAACTGTCATGATGCAGTTGTTAAAATGAGCAGCCAGTGTGATGAGTGATGTGGCCCTGCATGGGTGGTGATACGGCGCTGCATAGTGATGTGGTGGAGCTTGGTGATGTAGTGCAGGGTGGTGATGCAGTGCTGCATCGTGATGTGGTGGAGCTTGGTGATGTGGTGCAGGGTGGTGATGCAGTGCTGCATAGTGATGTGGCACAGACTGGTGACATGACACAGTGTGGTGATGCAGTGCAACCTAGTTATGTGGCACAGCCTGGTGATGCAGCTCTGCATGGTGATGAGGCATAGGTTGGTGATATGATATTGCATAGTGATGTGGTGCTGCATGGGGATATAGTACTGCATAATGATGCTGCACAGCTTGGTGATGTGGTACAGTCTGATGATCTGGCATATCCTGATGAAGCAGCACAACCTGATGATGCAGTGCAGTCTGGCAATGTGGTACTGCCTGGGCTTTGGCTGGTCCAGATGTGGCACCAGCATCTGCCGGAGAAATCTGTCATCTGTCAGCCCGGAGTTATGAAGTGATAACAGATAATGATGGCACCTTTTCCCAAATGATACCATGTAATTATTGTTATGTCGGGTTTGGGGTTTTGGACGTCTTATCTGTCTGTATTTGGGTTTTGACCGAATTTGGAATGGGGCTTCAGCACTGCACACATAGCATGTAACCGTGACAACAGCAGGGTGGCGGCGGATGGCGGCTGGATGGTGATGGTGTTTTTCCTGTGGGCATGATCCCTGAATGCTCACAGTGGGCATGTGCCGGTTCAAAGTGTCACTTTGTCTATCTCAGAGACTCTGCTTCTTGCAGGTGAATTCACTGAGCAATCATCAGTAATATAATTGTTACGTACTCAGAGGATGCCGTTGCTCTGTAATCCTGTTTCAAGCAGAGCAGCTGTTGACTGGCCTTTCTCACCCTCTCTCTCTCTCTCTCTCTCTCTCTCTCTCGCTCTCTGTTTTTAGGATTGTACTGTGTATGAAACGGAGAACAAAATCCTGCATGTGGTAAGTATTTCTCTGTGGAAATGGGGGAGACACTCTTGCTGGGAGTGGACTCTCCTGCCTCCACAAAAACAACCAAGTAGCCTGTTCCAGTAAATGAGGTCAAAGTCTTCCTGGGAAACAGGGGCTGCTTTCGGTATCCCCGCAGCCAGCTGATGACATGGAGACCAACATCCATGTCACCCTGTGCTGGAGGACTCCTTACCATTACACAGGGGGAGGAAGAGGCAGGTCAGGTGCTACACAGGGGCAGGAAGAGACATGACTGGCTTTACACAGGGACAGGAAGAGGCGGGACTGGTGTTACACAGGGGGAAGAAGAAGCAGGACCAGCATTAGGATGGGAGTGTCTGGCCTCTGAAACCACCTTGCTGGTTGTGGTGGCTCCGATTCAGCCTCTCCCAGCCTTGGCAAGCAGCCTGCTGGAGATCAGTAATCCATCTGCACAGAGACTCTTTCTGCCAGGCCGCTTGCTCTTTGGGCCTCACTGCTCAGCTCTGTTGCTCTCAGGCTCTTGCTTGGGTTGTGTTCCTCACACTCTCATGCCCTGCATCCAACTGGTGGCTGGAGGTTGGCGGCAGGACGCTGACGCCTGCTCCTTCCTGGTTACACTTCACTGGCCGCACCATCGGCAGCTGTGATTAAAGCACACTGTTCGCTCTGGGTGATGCTCCTGACCACTGCTCTCTCAGACCTTACTGGTCACTCTCAGCCTAGCCCCTGCTCCAGGACCCCCACGCCTGTAATGGACCCCTTGTTGTCTGCAGAGTAGGGCAGTGACAGTGAGGGGCCACCAGATGGCATGATAGCTAATTGCATCAAAAGGTCCAGATCAGTACATTGGTGTAGAGGGTCAGTGTTGCTGAACTTTGAGGTGATGGTGACATGTGAGAGCTGGTGGGGTGGGGGTTGGGGGGGGGGTCCTGAATGTACAACAGCACCCAGCTAGGATGCTGTGTGTTGGCGTCTCCTTGCAGTGCTACAGGGCATGTTCATCGTATTGTCAGGATCCTGTGTACTGATGCTGTCATGGCAGTCTAGGCGTGCTCTGCTGGGATGTGGTTTATGCTGTTTATGGGTTGATGTGTGTGTCTCCTTAGTGTAAGACACTGTCCGGGGTCTGCGACCACATCATATCCCTATCCTCTGACCCTGTGGTCTCTCAGTCCGCCCACCTGGAGGTGGTCCAGCTGTCCAACATCAAGCCCACAGATGGACTGGTAAGACCAAGGAGCAGGAGCAGTGCATATTGGGATGCATGGGATGTGCTGGTGTCAAGGCACTTGTGGGTGAGAGCAGTGGATCACTGATGTTTGCAGTGACTCGTAAAGCCAGTGATGGAGTCGATTAAGGCGCTGGATTCAGTCTGCGTGTGTGCGCGCACATGCTTTAACTATGGACCTTTGCTAATACTGTCACTCTCTCCCACAGGGCATGTATATAAAATCTACATATGATGGCCTCCATGTCATCACAGGGACAACTGAAGGGGTAAGAGCTGTATGTCTGTCTTTGTAGCTGTACTGTATTGTATATATGTAGATGTACTTTACTGTAAGGTATGTAGATGTATGTGTTCACAGATGCATTGTATTGTGGTTTATCGATCCTCTATTGTCCCCATGGGAAAGTTCTTTTTACACCTCCCTCAACTTGCTCTTTGTGGAGAAGAGCAACCCAGAGAGTAGGGGGTTAAGGGCCTCGCTCAAGAGTTACAGATGTGCCGAGGCTGGGTTTGAACCAGCACCCTTGTGATTACAGACACACAGGCTTAACCCACTGAGCCACACATTACCCCCAAACTTTGTTTTGTTGTCAGAAGTGGGATTCAATCCCACACCTCCAGGAGAGACTGTGATCTGAACACAGTGCATTTGACCACTCAGCCATCCTGACTTAATTGTTATTTAGATGTGTGTAGATATGATTTACTGTCAGTTATGTAGCTTTGTGCGCAGATGAATGTGTCTGTTGATGTACTGTAGGTTATATAACTGTAGATTCTGTGTGTAGATGTACTTTACTGTATGTTATGTAGATGTGTGTGTCTGCAGATGTCCTGTACTGTAAATCATGTAGATGGTGTGGGTGTGGATGGTGTGTGTCTGTTGATGTATTGTGGATTGTGTAGATGGTGTGTGTAGATGTACTTTACTGTAAATTATGCAGATATCGTGTCTGTAGATCGTGTCTGTATTGTATCGTTGGTTATGTAGGTTGCGTGTTTAGCTAGTATATGTAGATTGTGTGTGTGTGTAGATGACGTGTGATACAGAGTATGTCCCTGCCCCCCCATGTGCCCCTGGCCCTCCTAAAGCCCCCCATCCTGGTGTCTCTCCAGTCTCCTGCTGATCGCTGCAAGAAGATCCATGCGGGCGATGAGGTCATTCAAGTGAACCAGCAGACTGTGGTGCGTACATCAGCCACCGCGCCGTTT
This sequence comes from Hippopotamyrus pictus, assembly GCA_026781145.1. NCBI lineage: Eukaryota > Metazoa > Chordata > Actinopteri > Osteoglossiformes > Mormyridae > Hippopotamyrus > Hippopotamyrus pictus. The sequence continues at coordinate 24,247,945 of JAODLC010000085.1, read as the reverse complement.
CTGCATTGCTGCCACTGCTCCTGTCTCTGCAGGCTGTCCTGGTGCCCCCTGCAATCAGCGGTGGGCAATACAGGCCGTGTGTGTGAAGCTGTGTGAATCTCTTGTTGAGCTCGTGAGAGTACATCTCGAGCTGGAGAGGCCATGCTGAGTTCTGCTTAGTCTCAAACTAAGAGAGTTTGTCACTGGAGTGTGCCACTGGGGCGGGTGTTACTGGGCCATGTCAACTGCGGGCCTCCCGGACTGGGTTGCCTGGCTGCTGTTCTGTGCCGTCTATCCTGGTCAGTGCTGTATTGGAACCTGAGCGTGAGTCTCATCGCAGTCGGGGCTGTTGCGATTATTTCCATACGGCTCAGCGTAACGCATTGGTGACCAGGACTTGAGCTGTCTCAGTTTGTTACTGCCGTATTCTACAGAGCAGTGTGATGGGGCATGGGGGGCACGTGCCTAGTGCCAGAGACAGTTTGGTCTGTGAAAAGGTTTCCGAAAGTGTGGGCGCCCCCTAGAATCAGGACGAACTGCTGCTTTCATACCTGCTCTTTTTAATTGATTAGTTAGTAAATAAAAGGCTTAAATTAGAGGGCGGGGACAGACCCCCAGTATCCCCGCCCTCTACTGACGTGCACACTCAGATGCTCACACGCAAATGCCACCCAAAAGTGCAACCCAAAATCCAGCCCATCTCAGTCTGTTTGTGAGTGCGTATGTATGTGAATGTACTGCAGCCATGTGTGTGTGTCTGTCTGTCTGTCTGTCTATCTGTCAGTTGCGTAAATGGGCTTTCCACGTGTAACTTGTGCCTGTCAATTGCTGTAGGTTGGTTTACCGTGTGTGTGATCCTGTGCCTGTCAGTTGCATAGGTGGGCTTTCCGTGTGTGTAACCCTGTGCCTGTCAGTTGCATAGGTGGGCTTTCCGTGTGTGTGACCCTGTGCCTGTCAGTTGCATAGGTGGGCTTTCCATGTGTGTAACCCTGTGCCTGTCAGTTGCATAGGTGGGCTTTCTGTGTGTGTGTGACCCTGTGCTTGTCAGTTGCATAGGTGGGCTTTCTGTGTGTGTGACCCTGTGCTTGTCAGTTGCATAGGTGAGCTTTCCGTGTGTGTGACCCTGTGCCTGTCAGTTGCATAGGTGGGCTTTCTGTGTGTGTGTTGACTCTGTGCCTGTTGGTTGCTGTAGGTGGGCTGGCAGTTGAGGAACTTGGTGAGCTCTCTGCGTGCGGATCCCAGCGGTGTGTTGCTGACTCTGAAAAAGCGGCCCCAGAGCACTCTGGGTGCAGCTCCCGCCTTGCTAAAGAACATGCGATGGAAGCCGCTGGCCCTGCAGGTAGGCAGTGCAGTCGCTCACCCCACAAGCCACGTCACAGGCCATGCCCTTACTGCTGCGACTTGCTCGCTCACTTGGGGCCCAGACCACGCTGACTCCTGCCTCGCTGCCCAGTTTTGCTTGGAGTCATCTCTCTGTTAACGAATGAGAGCCATTTCTGTGAGACTCCATTCTCCATAGGCTCTGCGTGTGTGACTCCCCTGTCTTGGGTTAGTCATTGTCTGTATGGCTCCCCTATCCTTGGTGAGTCACTACGTGTATGACTCCCCTGTCCTAGGTGAGTCACCGCCTGTATGACTCCCCTGTTTTAGGTGAGTCACTGCACCTATGACTCCTATGTCCTGGGTGAGTCACTGCATTTTTGACTCCCCAGCCCTGGTTGAGTCACTGCAACTATGACTGCCCTGTCCTTGGTGAGTCACTGTGTGTATGACTCACATTTAAGACCTCTGTCTTAAATTAATGGATTTTGAACTCCTCTCTTGTGAGTGAGTCTGTACGAGATGGGTCACTGTATATGACTCAATTCTAAGTGAGTCACTGTGTTCAGAAATGCAGAGTGAGTCACTATGAACTTGACTTATCTCTCTCCAGTGAGTCAGTGTGTTCAGATTTAAGTCCTCTATACAAGCAGCCTGTCTGTTACTCTGAGAGTTGAGTCAGTGGGTCTATAAGACTGTCCTCTTCTGTGAGTCAGTGTGGGTAGAACTTAGTCCCACTTGGCTTTTCAGTGTGATGTCATTCCTTTGTTATGGAGGGAGCTGGCTTTTTGGTATGATGTCATTCCTCCATTGTGGAGGGGACTGGCTTTTCGGTGTGATGTCATTCTTGTGTAGTGGAGGGGGCTGGCTTTTCAGTGTGATGTAAATCTTCTGTAATGGAGGGGGCTGGCTTTTCAGTGTGATGTCATTCCTCCTTCGTGGAGGGGCTGGCTTTTCGGTATGATGTCATGGTATGGCTGGCATTTCGGTGTCTCTGATTTGCTGGACCCACAGTGAGGCATGAGTCTGGGCTGTTGACTTTGGATGGCCATCCAAATGCCTTCATTTCCATGAAATCGCTTCTGGATTGTGAGGGCTCTGTGTGTGACTGGGCCTGCCAAGGTGGAGCCCCCTTCAGGCCTGGCAATGACAGACGAAGGACCCAGCCAAGCCATCGAGGTCTCATGGGTACATTGGTGCATTATGGGTATACTGGGGCTGTGTGTGGCTCTGTGGTTTAGGCTTCTTTGTTCGGTAGGTTACCAGTTTGAATCCCGTAGCTGGCAAAGAGATCATACCACACATAAGCCTGAAAGTAAGACCCCAAATACTGCTCCAGGAGCGCTGAATTAATGGCTGACCCTGCACTCTGACTCCAAACTTTGCTCTCCCCTGTGTGTGTCTGTGTGTGTAATCAGAGAGCATGATGGGATATATGAAGAGTGCATTTCCTTCGCTGCTCAACAACAAGAAAGGCTTTCTATGCTATTGTGGGCGGTTGTGCTGTCAGCGGTTTGGAGGACAGAGGAGGCAGTATGATCACACAGAGCCTTAGTGCCCTTTATCCTCTTAACTTAGCTGTAGATTACTCAGAACCCATCTAAGCACACAAGGCAGTCCGTGTCTGTGCTGGCTGTCTCTCTACAAGGCCCTGGTCCAGCTTTAAAAGACCATAAGGGACGTTGCTTGACTGTCTGATCTATAATCTCCTTCCTCTATGCACTGTATCCACGGTCAGCGTGCGTAACCCACCGTGTTATGGATGTTCTTCATTCAGCTGAGTGGAAGGGTAATAATCTGAATGGGTTATTACCTTCTCTGCAGGAATCCTTTAAAGTGTCTCTCACACAGCAAAATGCTTTGCTACTTTGTCATTTAGAATGTGAAAACACACTATATTAATATTTTGTTGCTTGATTAATTAATTGCGGGAGCCATAATATGTATAAGTGACCATCTGATTTAAGCATCTCTGGATTGTTTCTGTTGGTGCTGTCATTCACTGTGCTTTACTTGGCTGTTTATGTCTGTCTCAGCTGCTCAGGGTTTTTGTCAATGCTACAACCCTGTCATCCACTTTGCTTCACTCAACTGCTTATGCCTGTCTTATCTGCTCTCGATTTCTCTTGGTGCCCTCATTCTGTCATCAGCTGTGTGTCACTCGACTGAGTCTGCCTGTCTCAGCTGCTCTGGGTTTCTGTCAGCACTCCCATCCTGTCATCACTTGTGCTTCACTCGACTGCTTACGTCTGTATCAGCTGCTCTAAGTTTCTGTCAGGGCTCCTATTCTGTCATCTGCTGTGCTTCACTCAACTGCTGATGTTTGCCTCTATCTTCAGCCCATCATTCCCAAGAGTCCCACCAGCAGTGTTGCCACGCCCTCCAGCACCATCAGCACCCCTTCCAAGCGAGACTCTGCCCTGCAAGATCTGTTCATTCCCCCTCCGCCAGCAGAACCCTACACACCCAGGTAGTGCCTTGGCAACTAAATGGGTTGTTTACCTCTAGGTTGTGTCTCTCTCACCCCATGCACCTCCCACTCTATGGCCCTCCTATCCCATGCCCCTCCCACACAACACCCCTCTGACACATGCCTTTCCTACCCTCCAACAATATGCTCCTCGTACCTTATGCATTGCCCACAACCTGCTCCTCATTCCACATGCTCCCCGCCCCCCCCCCCATGACACCCTGTTGTGTCTCGTCCCAGGGACGAGCAGGGTAACCTGCCTGGGGATGACCTGTCCCGTCACCATGGTGGTATCCCAGTTGCCAAGGGCTCTGAGTCGCCCAACTCCTTCCTGGACCAGGAGTATCGCAAACGCTTCCCTCTGGGGGAAGAGGAGGCCATGCTCTACTGCTATGAGTATGACAAGAGCCGGGGCACCCCGCCCGGACGCCGGGATGGCACGCCCACCTATGGTATGGCTGACCTCTGACCCCTAGCTTCACTAGATGGAGATAGTTCTGCAGAATCCATCACCCCATTAGTGTTGTGATTCCACAGCGACATGACCTGATTGGTCATTTGGGCTTCTGTTCCCTCCTCAGGCCGGTTAAGGCCCATCTCCATGCCTGTGGAATACAGCTGGGTGCCGGACTATGAGGATCCAGCCAAACTGAAGAGAGAGGGCAGGAGAGGTGAGTGGGGTCAAGAGGCACGGCTTGGGAAGTGATGTGTGACGTCCTAACAGGAGGACAGAGCTTGGGACAGGGTTGTGGATGGTGCTGGGGACAGAGTTGTGGACAGGGCTGGGGAAGGTGCTGGGGACTGAGCTGCGGACAGGGCTGGGGGTGGTGCTGAGGACAGAGCTGAGGATGGTGCTGAGGACAGAGCTGGGGATGGTGCTGAGGACAGAGCTGTGGACAGAGCTGAGGACAGGGCTGGGGATGGTGCTGGGGACAGAGTTGTGAACAGTGCTGAGGACAGGGCTGGGGATGGTGCTGGGGACAGAGCTGTGGACAGAGCTGAGGACAGGGCTGGGGATGGTGCTGAGGACAGAGCTGTGGACAAGGTTGGGGATGGTGCTGAGGACAGAGCTGTGGACAAGGTTGGGGATGGTGCTGGGGACAGAGTTGTGACCAGAGCTGTGGACAAGGTTGGGGATGGTG